>JAULKM010126217.1:0-37152 GCA_032355605.1 Rubia tinctorum | reverse complement strand
CATGAATTGGTTCAATGCTTAGACACGGTGTAGTGTTTATAAGTGTTACCAAGATTGTTGATTCTTTGTACTTAATGCCACTAATGGGAAACCTTTAGGCATTGAATGACTAAAGGTGTCATAAATGAGGTTTAGCGAGAGATGTCGAATTCACTCTCGTAAACTACTATCAAAGAAGGGTAGAAGATTTATCTTCAAAACAAGTAGTAAAAGTGTTGAATAGGTTATATGTTCTATGATAGATAGAAGGCTTGGAAGTATAAGTCAATTGCCCCCAAGATCCCGTAACTCATGTTTAACCTCGTTTTAGTGATTGTTGCTTTATTAGTAGATTTGTATGGTTTGGTAGTGTAACTCGTCTTTAAATTGATAACTTAGAAAACCAATCCAACCCCCCACCCCTTTATGTGCTTTTATATATATACATATCTTTATGTGTAGCGTAGTATTTACCATTATATGAGCAAACGCTTAGGAAAATACCTTGTTTCCGTGGACGACCCTGACTTTCCATTATCTAATTAGTTGCAGTTAAGAGCACTTTAGGGCTTAAAATAGTAATTTTGAGAGATACGGCGATGACCTCCCAGTTTCATTAGCTTACTAAACATATTGAGATTGGTTATTAATTTTTCTGTGATCTTATTCAGTCTGGCAGAAGTTTTACTCATCATATTTGTACTTCAAATCGACCACTTGACCTTTTTACGAAAGTACTTGGACGACAATAGTTTCAGATTCTTCTTCACAAGTCAGACATTGGTTATCCTAATGTTCTAACATGAAGAGGATTATTAAGGATATTTTGATTCAGTTTCCTTTCTTCTCAATTTCCTTTTCTTTGTAGGAATGGTTATAGATGGTAATCTCATTCTCCTTGTGGGAAAGGTTTAGATGGCATCCATGTAAATTGTGATCTCTAGTGATCTATAAAATCAATCTTTCATATAAAAAAAATTACAAAAGGTAAACATGAGGAATAATATTTTCTTCAACTTTACGCACAAAATATTTTGGATAAATTTTTAATCGATTTATAATATTTTGTGATGTAAGAATGCGGAGATAAGATATGAAAACATCACTATTTATATATAATAATTCAATCATCATTTAGCATGGATTTCAAAATAATGTTATTTTAAAACTAGAGTTTTCAAATCTAGTTGTTTGAATTTGATGATTCGATAAATTCACACATTGTCAATTTTCTTACAATAGAGATTTCGTGCAATTTGACTAGCTCTAATTTGTGATTTAATATGTGTAGATGACATTTCATAAAATATGAATTTTTGTGACAAAAATAAGGTTGGTAAATTGTCATGATGAAAAATTTTATGGTCTTAATGGAATATTGTTTAAGTTCTGTGCACCAAATTTTTGCTATATATACAAATAATAAAATTATTTAAATAAAAATGGCATATTTTGTGCAGTATTTGTGCATATTTTGAATGCAGGTGAGGGACGATGTCGCTGAGAAGAGGATGGAGCAGCATAGTGGCATAGAGATCCATGGAGGTGGGGACGTTGATAGGCTCAACGACTTTGCGGTGAGGGAAAGGCCCGAAAATGTCATAGTGAGGGGCGGGCTCCACACGTATCTGTGAGGGGCTGATTTGACGGCATCGCTGTGAGATCCAGGCTTAACGGCGTCATTTTGATGGGCTGGCTCCATGGCTTTGCTGCGGGGGAGGGCGGAAGAGGATGTAGGAGGGGTGGAGGAGGTGGTGGATGAGAGAATAAAGAAAAGGGAAAACAATTGAGGATTTAATTGACTAAGGTCAAAGGAATGATTTTTTAAATTTTTTTTTTGAAAAAACCTAATGGGTTGTTTATATATTGGGCTAAAAATGTAGGCCATTGAAGGCGGTTCTACAATTTGAACCGCCTTTGAAATAAAATAGTGGCCTGGGATAGCACTTCCGAGTTCGGAAAGGCCTTCAGCTCTAAAATAAATGTTGTACTATAAGTAGATCCACCTTTCAATGATTCCCATTAAAGGTGGAACCGCCTTCAATTAATGTCGAAACGCTTTTAAATTTTAAAATGTGACCCGGGAGGGAGTTCCAAACTCAAAACCTCTTTCGTGTTCTCATTAAAGGCAAGGATTTCAGAACCACCTTTTATTACTTCCTTTAATCAAGGGCTTTCCATTAGTGTTCACACATTGTAAAAAAAATCACACTAGAATTTTCGTGCAATTTGAGTAGCTCTAATTTATTATTTAATCTGTATAGATAAAACCTCACGAGATATGACTCTGTGACAAATCCTATTGTTCGAATTCTACTTTTTTTTATAGAATCCACGCATTGTCAAAATTTTCACACTACTGATTTTGTGTGATTTAAGTAGATCTTACATTATTATTTAACATGTATTGATAAAATTCCCAAGATATGAATTTTTCTGACACAAATTAGGTTGGTAAGTTGTCGCAATAATTAAACTTTGTGGTATGAGTGGAATATTGTGCAAGTTATGTGCACCAATTTCGTAATATGTATACCATTAAAAATATTCATGCTATGACATTTCCATCCATCTCAACATCCAACATGATGTGGGAGCTGGAGTGTCCTAGAAATATAATAAACCAGGTTAACTCTCTATATGTACGATTAGTTTAGAAGTAAGATTTTTCTTTAGACCTCAAAATTCTTAGGGCTAGCCCGACTCCACCTCCACCACCGTAGTTCAAATGGGATAGTTGACATAATTGGTATGGGAAATTGCCTAGTGCAATGACACAGTGTCTAGTGCTTTTTAAACAATAAATTATCAATCATTGGGACCTTTTAGTGGCTAGTTTTACCATTTGAGTTTTTCCAACCGTGTTCCAAATAAGGGGAAAGAAATATTTCCAGGATAAAATTAATGACAATGTAAAGCTCATTTTGCATTCTAACATGATATGAATACACCATGTATTTTTTGTTAACCCCTTATTTGAATGAAATGAAAAAGCTAATTTTCTCAAAGAGATTGGTATAGATATTTACCAAGTTCAACCCGCAATTCAATGAGAAATTAGGTAAGAATATTACACATGTAGAGAGCATCAAAAGCTTTGTCTGGCCAGCTTTTAAGACCTAGCCTGACAAAAGTTTCTTTTTTGTCAACATCATCATATGTGAAACTATTCATACATAGGTAAAAGTTACATATATTCAATTTTGTTGTAAATTACTTTTGGGTTGCTTTGCCTTTCTTTCGCATTTGAGGTTTTCTTGTTGCAAATTTATTTTAGGATCCGTCAAGGAATTTCATTTCTTTTGTAGATTAGAGCCAATATTCCACCCAATTATCAGAGAACATAACCATGCTTGAATTTATCTATATTGTCGACACTTGAGATTCCCCCATAAAAATACTTCTTGGAGGCTTTTCATACAAGAGTCGATGCCTATATCCAATGGCTTAAACCCATAAACTACCATTAACATCATTTTCTCACATATTTTCTTGATCATCAACATTCTAGGGTAAGAACTCATCTTTTGCACCGCCTTTAAGCATATAGGTAAACATTGCATTCATTGAATTTATTTAAAATTCAAAAACCCTAGATTTTACTTAAGCGCCGAAGATTCTTCTCATCAATCACTCTAAGGTAGTGTCTTGTAGATTACATTTTCATGAGGCTAAAGTTTGGAATTCTACGTGGTGTTGGAAAATTGCTTCATTAATAGATGAGGTGTTTCTTTCTTGCAAAAAATGTAATCACACGTGGCATTTAGTTTTCCATTTCATTAAGCATTAATCTGGTACTAATGCTCATATATTGTTTCCATCCCGAATATTGTATTCTATTATTTTTAGATTTAGTGACACGGGATTAAGAATCAGCAAAATACATAGTTTACATGAGAACTTTTACATTGAGATTCATGAAAGGAAAGGAAAATTTTTAATTACTTGATGCAAATTAAATGTCCGGTTTAGATTGTGCAATGAAAATGAAAGTACTAAAAACAGGAAGTTAATTAGCTGGGGAGAATATATATAAAACAAAAGTAGTTTCTTAAATTTATTCCAACCAAAAGCAATTTAATTTTCCCCAATTCTAATAATAACTATGACTAAGTAAAGAAAAATAGGAGTTTGAGAATTTTAATTGTTGACTAGAGAGGTTACCAATTCCTTTTAGTTATGGTTATTTTGTATTGTTCATTCCTCTCATTTATATCTATTTCGTGATAGTAAATCATTTAAACATATTGCAGTAAATATGGTGTGTCATTAGAGTACTAAACATATTGAGATTGATTGTTATTTTATGCGTGATATTATTCATTCTATAAAAATTGTTACTCTTCGTATTCGTACTTCAAATAAACTAGCTGATTTGTTAGCCTTTATGGCTAAAATCTCTTCATTATTCATTGTGTATTTGTCATTACTCTCCGATGCGTCCATTTTACGATAGTCAATAAAATATACATATTTCAATAAATCTAGTGTTTCCTCAGCGTACTAAACATATTGAGATTGGTTGTCAATTTTTCCATGATCTTATCCAGTCTAGGCAAATATTGACTCATCATATTTGTACTTCAAATCAACTACTGAACTCTTTACTAAAGTACTCAGACGACAGCAGTTTCAGATTCTTTTTCGCAAGTTAGGAATTTTTAATCCCCGTGCTCCAATATGAAGAGGATTATTAAGGATATTTTGATTAAGTTTCCTTTGTCCTGGGTTTCCTTTTCTTGTGGGAATGATTATATAGATGGTAATTTCATTCTCCTTGTTGAAAAGGTATAGATTATATCCCAAATATTGTGATCTCTAGTGATAAATAAAATCAATGTTTCGTATGTACAAAATTTACAAAAGGTAAACTTATGGAAGAATATTTTCTTCAACATTAGGCACAAAATTTTTAGGATAAATTTTAAATTCATTTGTAACATTTTTTATGTAATAACTCGGAGATTAGATATGAAAAAATCACTACTTATACATAATAATTCAATCATCATTTAGTTTGGATTTAAAACAAATTATATTTCACTCTAGATTTTTAAAATTTAATTGTTTCAATTTGATGTTTTAAGAAATTTACACATTCTAAAAATTTCACATTAGTGATTTCATGCAATTTGAGTAGCTATAATTTATCATTTAGTATATGTAAATAAAATTTCATGAGATGTGAATTTTCGGGACAAAAATAAGTTTGGTAAAATGTTTTGATGATAAAATTTTATGGTCTGGGTGGAATATTGTTCAAGTTCTATGTATATCAAAAATAATTTTTTTTAAGGGATAAATGAAATATTTTGCACAAATTTTGCACATATTTTGAATATCAGTGAGAGACAATAGAGCAGAGAAGACAATGGAGCAACACAGTGGCAGAGGGATCCCTGGAGGCGGCGACGACGGCGGGCTCAACAACGTTACTATGAGGGATGGGCCCGATGGAGTCATAGTGAGGAGTAGGCTCGACGGCGTCGCTGTGAGGGGCATGCTCACCGATGTCCTTGGGAGGGAGGGCTTCACGGTGTTGCAGTAGTGTGGGGGGGCGAAGGATGGAGGAAGGGTGGAGGGATGAATGGGGGTAGAGGAGGAGGGGGCATATGTGAGAATAAAGGAAGGAGAAAACGACAAAATAATTAATTAACTAAGTAAGTAAAAAATGCACAATTTTTCTAAAAATTGATGAAGGAAAGAAACCCTAATGGGTTGTTTATATAAGGGCCAAGAAGGCAGCCCATTAAAGGTAAATTAGAACAACCTTTAAAGTAAAAGAGTGGCCTGGTATAGCACTTCCGAGTTTAGAAAGACATTCGACTCTTAATTAAAGGTGGTTCTAGGAGTAGAACAGCCTTTAATCGAATTGTCTTCATTTGATTTCGAACCACTTTTAAAATGAAAATGTAACCTGGGAAGAAGTTTCGAACTAGAAACCTCTTTGGGGTCCTCATTAGAGGCGTTTCCTTAGGAACTGCCTTTGATCACTTTCTTAAATCAAAGTCTTTCCACTAATGTTCACACATTGTGAAATTTTCAAACAAGAGATTTCCTGCAATTTGAGTAGATCTAATTTATCATTTAATCCATGTACGTAAAATTTGACAAGATATGACTATTTGTGACAAAAATAAGGTTGGTAAACTGCCAAGATGATAAATTTTATAGTCTGAGTGAAATATTGTTCAAGTTCTGTGCACCAATTTTGTGCTATGTATACAGATAATTAAATTCTTTTAGGATAAGGGGCATATTTTGTGCAAGTTTTACACGTATTTTGAATGTCAATATCAAAATTTGTAATATTATTTTTTAATAAATATCGGATAAATTTTTGATCGATTTGTATTTTGAATTAAGTAAGAATATGGAGATTAGACATGAAAACCTCACTATTTATTAAGGATAATTCAATCATTAGTTGCTATGTTTCTTACTAAATAAAGAGTAATGTCTTCCATTAGAAGTAATGAATAGTACCGAGTTGGCCAAGTTTTAATTAATCAATTGGAGAGAGATCAAGGTGAACTAAAATAGTCCATCAACAACATTAGTCTCAGACATAGGATTCATTTTGTCTCTCGCTTCCTAGACCTCCTTCTCCGTTTCTTTGACATGCTTTTTGAGCTCACGAACTTCTCTTTTCTTGACTTCCAACCTAGCCTTTTCTTTCTCTACATTATTCATACTCTCTTCTTCCCACGTCGGATAATCCTTTATCTTATTGTGCACACCCTTAATGTAGTTGGGACTCGTATGAAGCCACTCAACATTGAAATCCATATTCTCAAGCACCAGAACTGTTTCATGCATTTTCTTCACCATATCAGCAGCAACATATCTAAACCTTACATCCTCCAAACTGTTGAAAATCCAACAATACGTGAGAAAGTCAAGATTATACGTGCTTGAATCCTTGGTGATGTCCCTATGTTTGTCGAAGACTTCCCTGAGCACGGGAATCAGTTCTGCCTTCACTTTGTAATCTTCAAACATTTTCAGAGCATTGAAAGACTCATTGGTTGTTATGACTTTCAAAATAACGTTAATTTTCACACATGATTTTGCAAATTCTATTGTTTGAATGTTACTAATTTATAGAATCCACGCATTGTTAAATTTTCACACTTGTGATTTTATTTGATTTAAGTAGCTCTTATATTTTTTTTATTAAAGAGGTGTTGATAAAATTTCACGAGATATAAATTTTCGTGACTCGAATTAGGTTGGTATGTTGTCGGGATGATTAAATTTTATGGTCGGAGTGAAATATTGTGCAAGTTGTGTGCACCAATTTCGTGCTATGACATTTCTGTCCATCTCTACCTCTAGTGCGATGTGGGAGCTGGAGAGTCCTAGAAGTATAATAAACAAGATTAACTTTGTTTATGTAAGATTATTTTATATGTATAATTTTGGTTCAGGCCTCAAAATTCTTAGGGTAAGCCCAGCTCCAGCTCCACCACCGTAGTTCATATGGATAGTTCACCTGGATAGTTCACATGGCTGGTACTGGAAGTTTTCTTGTGTAATGACACAGTCTCTAGTGCATTTTAAACAAGTGGCTAGTTTTACCATTTGAGTTTTTCCAAGCGTATTCCGAATAAGGGAAAAAATATATGTTCAAAGTAAAATAAAGAGCCTAACACAAAAAGAAATACATTGGTAGGATATAAATTAATGACAATGTAAAGCCCACAACTTCTTCCGAATGACCCCTTGTATACTTATAAGTAATCATCTAAAATTTACACTAGACCATGTAATAGTGCTTTAAAAAATTAATGGAAGGAATTCTATTATCGTTTTATTTCATAAAAAACACAGAACATGAAATTTCATGTGATTCTATGTGATTGAAATTATTGTTCTCATACCGCTTGTCATAGGGGTATTAATGGAATACTAACAAAACTGACGGACGATTACGCCGATCTATCTGTGCATGACCAAATGAAAACATCGTGGTAGTGACTTGGTGAATCAGATAAGTGTATCTCCAATTTTGCATTTTGACTTCTGCGACTTTGTTGGAGGGAGCTAAGTGAAAATTTTGAAAAGTATACCGACAGTCTCAAAACTGATTCCAATCATCCCGGAATGGACCTTTGCCATCGCCAGTCAAACTTATGATCCATAAAAGTGATTAAGAAACGGACATGATCTCATAGAGACTTCCACAAGATCTTCCGATTAACCATTGAATATCTTCTACAAATTACGTTAGACCACGTACTAACACTTTCATAAAATTGATGGACGAAATTTCATTATCATTTTAATCCATGAAAAGGCAATAATATGTAATTTCATTTAATTCTATGAGGTGGAATTTATCATTATAATTAATAACACTCATCGTAAGGGTATTAATAGAATACTAACAAAAAGGAGGGATGAATACCCTGGTTCCTTGATGCCTAAATCGAAAAAACATGATTATGACAATGTCATTTAGATAATTGTGTAACTCCGATTTTGCATTTTGTCCTCCCCCACCTTTTCGGAGGGACCTAAGTATTAAAACTGTATGCTAAAATTGATTTAGATCGAATTGGACGTTAATAAAGTCCTTGGATATTTATAAATTACAATTATTAGCTCCTGACATACTATTAACCGTTATGAAGTTCAATTATATTCGTTTTGGTCAAACGAGGGCCCAATTGCTAAGCTAATGGGTTGAAATGGTGAGGCCCACTTTCAGGTAAGTCGACATTGCTCATACGTCAGTAACATGTTGCCGTAATTTATAAATCTGCGATGTCACACATGCCGAGGCAGAATTCACAAGGGTTAATTAACGCGGGCCCATTTTCTAAGCTAGTGGGCTGAAATGGTGAGGCCCACATTGAGGTTAGCCAACGTCGCTTATACCTCGGTCCAATGTCAATAACGTCGTATCGACCGGGCAGAATTCACGACAGTTCATAATGACTATACATATAGAGCCCACCTCATAAATCACTTCAAACATTCAACTTTCCCTCGAATTTTAACAGTCTCTCAACCAATTTTCTCAAAGATTTTTTAAAAAAGAAATACCACCTGTTAAGGTGGGGGGTTTGGTGGATACCTACCTATTTATTAATTCAAAAATCAAAGAAATGCAAAAAAAGAGGGAGACGTAATACCTTACCTTTGTGAGAAATAAATCCATAGGTTCTCAATAAAGAGGGCCTAAAAACTAAAGAACATCGAATTATAAGATAAGAAACGAGTAGATATACTGTTTGATTACATCATGGAATAACTAAGTAAATATAATAGTAAGTAAAGCCTAACATAATGATAAGACACTGCATTCAATAAGACCTAACATTGAAAACGAGTCTTTCCATTTTTAGTCTGCTTCCTGCAAATTTTCCAATTAACGTTCATCGTAGAGGAGCTTTTAGACTTTCGTATTCATTGATGGTAAACTTTAGAACAGGCTCTCCCATGTGATCTATTTCAGGCTTTCGATTTAATGGAGTTCTAGACAATGGTTTTTCTGATTTCAGGTTGAGCGCTTTGTGAAGTTCATTATTTAGGGCTTTATCATAGGAGAAGAAGTGCTTTGGGTTCGCCAGCAGGTCCGCCATAGCGGCGTTGCTGGAAATTTAAAAAAGATTAGCATAGGTAGTAGGGTTTACTTGGAGGGGATCGCCTAAGAGAGTTTTAATTTTTTTTATTATACCCATTTTCTCAAAGGTATGGTTTCTAGATTCCATATATTACTTTCATTTCAGTGTTTTTCCTTAAATTTGATATGTATATGGTTTATGAATGTGTTGTTTGTTTTATGTTTTGAAATTCGTATGGATTAGGGTTCTGGTTGTAGGAATTTTGGTTTTATGTTCTCCCCTGTTAACCGACCCTATATATTTTTATAACCCTTCTTTCCTCGGGTTTTCTGCTGTTTGGAACATGCCCATTAGGTTTGAATGCAACGTCGTTGGTCATTCAATTCTCCTTTGTTTGGAGCTATCGTCTTGCGAGATTGCTCATTAATATTTTATACTGATATGCTTGAATGAGATGTCGCACCATTTTACCAAATGGTTAGAGACATCACTTAGACATGTCGACCATCCCATTAGTTTTAAGTGACTTGTCAGTGACGTTGCTCATACATGTCGGCCGAGTTATATTTTAGACCGACATGTAAGTGTGATGCCTGGGACACTGAAATGATTATATCTATCCATTTTCTTTCTATCATACGTGGCAATATGAATTTCACAAATCATGGGTGACAATGCTGGTTTGAGTTGCTGGTTTGAGTAGCCGTGATTACTTATTTTCTAATTTAATTTAAAACAATTTCATTCCAATGCAATTCCGTAGCGATTCGGATGAGGACCTTCCATGGACTACATTTGGGGATGTCATTTCACACTTTGTCCGCAACCCAGACGAACTCTGGTTCAATTCCATTTTAGTTAGTCCTCCCCGTTACACATGTATTTTATTTTCAATTAGCTTTTTCTATAGATTAATTTCACATGTACTAAATGTGGTTTTTTGTTTATAATTCAGTACGTCCCGGATCAGATTGCTAGACTCCTACCACCATACAAATTGCTTGCTATGATACGGTGCAACGAAAGGGAGCATAACATGCACTACTTAGGGAATATGAGGCTCATGAACCTGGACCCGAAGGGGTTTAGCCAAGTTCTTGATGCAGAGGAACTCGAGGTTGGGAACACGCTCTACTTCGAATTGCTAAATAGTTTTGGGCCCATAGTTTTAAATAATATCATTCTTCCCTGCGGATTTTAGTTGTACTGACTTTTGAACATTTATTTGAAACAAATTTTTTTTGAGTTTGGAAATATTTTTATGTATTTAATTTTTAATCTCTAATCTATTTTTTAAATTTCATGTTGATGTTTTTGAATCATTGATATTTAACCTAACACATGACCGATGAATAATGAATAATTCAAAGTGACATTGAACTCCCTCTCTCTTTTGCATTTCAAAAAATAGTAATTGTAAACATATACGCTGTATTCAAAGTAACATGAAAATATAATAGTGGTGGTCCATTTCAATAATAAAATAATAATTAAACACAAGTCCACCATAGATTCTAAAAGCCCATGAACACACACCTCAGATCAGTAAGTATTGTGATAAACTCCTTGGAATTTAATGGAAGGGTCCCTTCTGTGTAGATACTCTTCACCTCATCATAAGCTATCATCCATTACCATGAGCGAGACTCTGTAATTATCTTGCAGTTGTTTCATAATCTCCCTGTTCACTTTCTTTGATCTAACCTCCGGGGTAATTGATACCAACATACACGCAACGTTCACAAATCCAAGAACAACAAGAGTATATGATACACATTTAATAAGCCAAAAACAATGGGAGCGTAAAAAATGTAGAATAATCTCTCCACTATAATAGAAAGCAGCAGCTCATAGAAAAAAAGGACCAGTCCAGTTCCTTTCAACAGCAGGAGGGAGAGGGAGTTCAAGGTCACTCTAAATGTGACTAATACTTGTGTTTAATGAATAATTATGTTCAATCATATGAAAACTATCAAATATTTTTCTAACAGTCTCCCACCATCTCTTCTTTTCTCTCTTCTCAAAGGATTGGTTTATCTAGTATTCTAATACCCACATTTCAAGAATTGTTACTTTACATTATTAGATCTATGGTCTGTGAATGTGTTGTGTATTTAGGTTTTCTAGTTCTTACTAAAATCTGTCAGATTGTGAAGTTTCCTTAAATGTATACCTAGGTACTATGTTTTGGTATGGTTTTGGACGTTTTTTCCTAATTGTCGTTGTTAAAGCATCATTTTTCTTGTTTTCTATGCTTTTTCCCATGACTTTCTTAGATGTATGCTACGTCCAAAGCCTGCTAGTCACAGGTTAATAAAAATTGTTAATTTTGTGTGACGTCGTACATTCATATGTCCAGTAATATGTACGAGACGTCGTACTTATTTGGGACTTACCATCGGTGTTACCAATTTTTTAACGATGTCGCATATAGACCTTTGAGTTTAATGTAAATTTGAAAATGTGACCTCGTTTCTGCGTCGATCTATTGTTTCTGGGAACATGTCGACCAAGCCACTGATTTGGACCAACATGTATCTTTGACGTATGGTCGACGTCGCACCATGCATTTAAAGATCCAGTTTTCTCTTAACATTTTCTTTTCTTGATCAATGACTAATGGATGGCAATGGATCCTCAAGTCACTCCTTTTTCCAGGTATTTTACCATTTTACTTAGATATTTACAAGAGTTAAGTGCTAAAATAACCCTATATTTTGATCAACAGTGCCAATTTAACCAAGTAAAATACGAAAGTGAAAATATAACCCTAAGTTTTATGCGAAAGTGCCGGTATAACCCTGACAACCTGAATTTGGCTGGAAAATAATAAAACGACCATTATAACCCCGTTATAAAAAATGTCAAATTCCAGAAAATATAAAAGGATGGTTTTGCCCTCATAATCTTCTTTATTTGTATTCTTATTCCTAAATATACATTCTTATTCCTTCTCGGATCTTCCCGATATCATCAACGAAGAATTACGGGTTCTCACATTATCTTAACTCGACGTTATTCCTATGATATCTTGGATCGATGAAGAAAATAGGTTACCGGGAGCCTCCACTGGCAGCGCCGATTTATGGACTGTTGAACAGATTTCCGATTGATTAGGCATGGTGGTGAGATAGGCTTTGAGCTCTCCCGGCCAAAGAGGAATAGTGTCGTTCCAGACTGCTCGAGAAAGATAAACCCGCTGATGCAATCTATTTCAACCGTCTCCATCTGGGTTGGTGGTGGGGCTGATTGGTGGGTGGCGGTGCTGGGTGAGGAGAGGAAGATAGTGGTGGTGCTAGGGTCCAGGGATAGGAAACGATGATAGGTGGCAAAGAAGGGTGATGAGGAAGGTAGATAGTGGTGGTGGTGGTTCTAGAGTTTGGGGTGGCAGAGCAGAGTAGTGACACGCTCTGATGGTGGTGCTAGAGTTTGTGGTGGCGGAGCGGAGGAGCAACGAGCTATGGTGGCAGACTCAGTACTGGCCATGAAAAAATACCGTCGTACTGAATCCGAATCTAAATCTTAATACTGGCATGGTAGCTCTCACGTTAAGGTAATTAATTACCAATTATTAAACTGATTGCTTTGCAAATTTTGTTTCTATTAGTACCTTTGTTTGTTAAAATTCATAAACTATTGGTGTTTTTTTCCTGCTTCTCGAATACTATGTGTACATTCTCCATCCGAGAACAGGCAAAATCCTTATTTTTGTGGAAAAATTCCAAATTCTGGCTTTGGCAACGACTGAGCGGCAGCGAGTAGTGGTGATGAGCGGCGGGCTACAGCGGCGGAATTGGTGCTTCCCATGGGAAAAAATTCGCCGTTCTGAATCTGAATCCGAATATGAATGCTGGCCTGGAAACTCCCTTGTTAAGATAATTACCAATTATTTAAATGAAGGATTTTTATTTTTTTTTACTTTATACTTTTGTTTCTTAATATTCACAAACTATTGGTGTATGTTTCCCTTCTTCTCTTGAATACTATGTACATTCTTGAACTGAGAAGTGGCAAAATCTCGATTTTGGTGCCAAAACTCAAATTTCGACAACGGTAGCGGCAAAGCGGCAGCAAGCAGTGGTGCGGAGCGGCAGAGCAGTGGCTCTGCTAGTTTTGGAGATAAAAGATAGAGATGAAGGTAAAAAGTACACTAGGGTATTTTTGTCATTAAAGTTTTAGTTTTAAGACCAGGGGTATTTTAGTCTTTTAATGTTTGGTCAATGGCAGAAAACACCCAGTCAATGTCAGAATAGTGTCAAAAGGTTATATCATCATATTTGATTCAAAATTTAGGGTTATAATCGCACTTTCAGGTTATACAGGGTTATATTGGCACTTTTGAAAAAAATAATAGGGTTATATTTGTATTTTACCCCATTTACTAGTACATTTTCACACTTTACCACAATTAATATTTCTTTGTATTCATGCAGTTCTCCGCACAACAGAGAAATCCAGTGTATCTTTTATTCGACCTTGAACATCATATAAGTGCTGTTGATAGCCCACGGTTCCACTGCACTCTGATGTAGCAGAGCTTCGAGTAAAACACAACTTTGGTAAGACATTTTAAATTAATCTTAATTGTTGTTAATTGCACATATATACATTTCTAATCAATTTTTTTTGTGATTTATTACACATCTCGTGAGAGATTGTAACACTCCTGCCGACTGAGAATTGTGTTGAGGTGCAACAGGACAAATTGGACTATGAACTGCTTAGGGGTGGAAAGATCAAGGCTCTGTCCCTAAAGGGTATTAGAAAGTTCCTTTCTTGAAATACCCTACATATCGGGGACAACTTGTTCTTCGAGGTGATAGAAACTGGGGGGCCAATCGTCTTCAAGGTCATCATAATCCAAGCTGATTGAGTTTAGTGTAAATTCTGTTATGTTGAATCTCTAAGATAATTCTTATTCTAATTTTTGTACTATTTGTATGAATATTTTCACGACTTTTCCAACAGTTTATGTACCTTAATTAAATATTATGTAATTGAATGTTGTGGTTTTCCCTTTTATTTCACCATCTTCAATCGGAACGTAACCGAATTAACCTTCTTAAAATTTAAATAATACTTCTTCATTTTTCAAAGTTCATTTTTTCTACATTAACCAGTCTTTTACATATCAGTGAGACGTCGGTCGTGGGTCACATAACATGTATTTGGGAATGACATATAATGCGATTTCGGACCGCCTTTTGAAACAACATATGCGGCTTTGCAAGGAATTTGGTAACATTATTTAGTCCATTTTTAACCTTTTACTTTAATTAATATAATAACAGAGGTAAAATATCATTTACCTAATTTTGTAAACCAAGGTAAAAAATATTATTTACTTAAAAAATAACCGAGGTAAAAGAACTTTTTACCTCGGTTGTTTGACGTAAGAAAAAAAACTGAGTTAAAAAGGAAAAATTAATAGGTCCAACTTCTTAATGTGGATCCTGGTATAGATATTTACCTTGCTCAACCAGCAATTTAATGAGAAATTAGGTCACATTATTACACATGTAGGGATCATCAAAATCATTGCCTGGCCAGCTTTTAATACTTGGCCTGGCAAAAGTCTCTTTTTTGTCAACATTATCATATGTGCAATAGTTCATACATAGTTAAAAGCTATATATATCCAATTTTTTTGTAAATTACTTTTGGTTTTTTTTGCATTCCTTTCGCATTTAAGGTTTTATCGTTGCAAATTTATTATAGGCTCCGTCAAGGCATTTCACTTCTTCTGTAGATTAGAACCAATATTATCCCCAATTTTCCAATAACATAACCATGCTTCACTTTCTCTGGATTGTTGACCGTTCAAATTCCACAATAGAAATACTTGTTGGAGGTTTTTCATACAAGTGAAGAAAGCATCACGGTGGGGGCGGCCGACGAAGAATGGAGGACGGGTGGAGGAGGAGGTTGCGGTAGGAGTATAAAGGAATGAGAAAAAGTCAAAGGAATTAATTGACAAAGAAAAGGCACATTCTTTCTTATAATTGACGAAGTAAAGAAATCCTAATGGGTTTTTTCTATATTCAGCTAAAAAAACAACCCATTAAAGATGGTTTTATAGTTAGAACCACGTTTAAAATTAAATAGTTTCCTGGGATAGCACTTCCTAGTGCAGAAAGGCTTTCGACTCTTAATTAAAGGCAGTTCTACAAGTAGAATAGCCTTTAATCGATTGCAATTAAAGGTGTAAGTGCCTTTGCTTGATTTTGGAACGCCTTTAAAAATGAAAAAATGTGAATTGGGTGGAAGTTCTAAACTTGGAAACTCTTTCGGGTCCTCCTTAATTGCGGTTCTTCAAGAAACATCTTTGATCGCTTCCATTAATCAAAGGCTTTCCACTAGTGTTCACACTTTGTTAAATTTTCACACTAGAGATTTTGTGCAATTTGAGTAAATATAGTTTATAATTTAATCTGTATAGATTAAATTCCCGGAGATATGGCTTTTTGTGACAAAATGAAGGTTGGAAAATTTTCACGAGGATAAATTTTATGGTCCAAGTGGAAAATTGTGCAAGTTTTGTGCACAAGTTTTTCACTATATATACTAATAAAAAAATTCTTTCAAGATAAGGTAAATATTTGTGCAAGTTTTGCACGTATTTTGAATATCGGATATTCAAAATTAGTAAAATTATTTTTCAATGAATATTGGATAAATTTGAGCTGATTTTTAATTTGAGTGATGTAAGAATGCAGAGATTAGAAAGGAAAACCTTGCTATTTATTAAGGATAAATCAATCATCGGTTGATAATTTTTTTACTATATAAAGAGCAATGTCTAACATTAAAAGTATCAAATAATACAAAGTTGGGCAATTTTTAAGGAATCAGATGGATAGAGATCAAGATGAACAAAAACAGTCCATCTGCAACATTACTCTAAGACATGGGTTTCATTTTGTTTCTCTCCTCCTCGACGTCGTGCTCTATTGCTTTGACCTTCTTTTCGAGCACACGAACTTCTCTTTGCTTGACTACCAACCTAGCCTTTTCTTTCTACACATTATCCATCCTATCTTCTTCCCACACCGGATAATCCTTAATCTTGTCGTGCACACCCTTAGGGAATTTTTAATTTTGACTAGAGAGGTTAACAATTGCTTTTAGTGATAGTCTTTTTGTTTTGGTCCGTTCACTCATTTGTGTCTATTTGGTGATAGTCAAGAAGTTATACATATTGTAGCAAATATGGTGTTTCCTTAGAGTACTAAAAAATTGAGATTGATTGTCATTTTGTCCACGATATTATTCATTCTAGACAAATTTTTATTCATTGTATTCGTACTTCAAATCAATTTGTTGATTTGTTAGCTTCTTTGACTAAAATCTCTTCTTTATTCACTGGGTATTTGTCATTCCTCTCCGATGCATCTATTTTATGATAGTTAAGAAACTATACACAATGCAACAAATCTTTTGTTACATTAGTTTACTAAACATATTGAGATTGCTTGTCAATTATTTCGTGGTCTTATTCAGTCTGGCCAAATTTTTACTCATCATATTTGTAATTTAAATAAACCAGATGACCTTTCTACAAAAGTACTTAGATGAAAAAAGTTTCAGAATTTTCTTCGCAAGTTAGGCATTATTGATCCTCATGCTCAAACATGAAGAGGATTATATCAAAGACATTTTTATTAAGATTCCTTTCACCTTAGTTTCCGTTTCCTTGTAGGAAAGGTAATAGATGGTAATCTCAGTCTCCTTGTAGGAAAGGTTTAGATAGTATCCCTATATATTGTGATCTCTAGTGATAATTAAAATCATTCTTTCATATATACAAGATTTACAAAAGGTAAACTTAGAAAAGAATATTTTCATCAAAATTACACACTAAATTTGTTGGATTAATTTTTAATCGATTTGTAACATTTTGTGATGTAATAATGGAGAGATTAGATATGAAAGCATCACTATTTATATAAAATATTTCAATCATCATTTAGTATGGATTTCAAAATAATGTTATTTCACACAAGATTTATCAAATCTAATTTTTTGAATTTGATGATTTGAAAAATTCACACATTGTTAAATTTTCACAATAGAGATTTCGAGCAATATGAATAGCTATAATTTTTTTTATATTAGTAGAAAAAATTTCACGAGACATGAATTTTTGTGACAAAAATAAGTTTGATAAATTGTCATGATGAAAATATTTTATGGTCTAAGTGGAAAATTGTTCAAGTTCTATGCACCAATTTTGTGCTATGTATAACAATAATGAAATTATTTAAGGATAAATGTCATAATTTAGGCAAGTTTTGCACATTTGAATATCGTTGAGGGCTTGATGGAGCAGAGAATCCGATGGAGTAGCACCATGGCAGAGTCCGAGGCAGTGGGGATGATGGTGGGCTCAATGTCTTCGTGGTGAAGGAAGAGCCAGGAGAGGGGCGGGCTCGAAGGCATGAAGTTGATGGGCGAGCTTAACGGCATCGTTGTGAGGGGCATTCTCAATGGCGTCACGGTGGGGGCAGGCGGCGGAGGATAGAGGAGAGGTGGAGGGATGGAGGAGGGGTGGATGAGCAGGCGGAGGATGGGAGAATAAAGGAAGGAGAAAATGACAAAGGAATGAATTGACTAAAGAAAATGTCACAATGTTTCTGAAAATCGACGAAGGAAAGAAACCCTAATGGGTTGTTTATATATTGGGCCAAAAAGGCAGCCCATCAAAGGCGATTCTACAATTAGAACTGCCTTTAAAAGAGAAGAATGGAATGGGATAGCACTTCCGAGTTTGGAGAGGCTTTTTGTTCTTAATTAAAGGTGGTTCTAAAAGTAGAACCTCCTTTAACTGATTTCGAATATCCTTTAAAATGAAAAATGTGACTAGGGAGGGAGTTCATAACTCGGAACCTTTTTCTGGTACTCATTAGAGGCGGTTCCTCAGGAATTGTCTTTGATCACTTCCTTTAGTCAATAGTTCTCCACTAGTGTTCACACCTTGTTAAATTATCACACTAGAGATTTCGTACAATTTGTGTAGCTCTAATTAGTCATTTAATCTTTGTAGATAAAATTTCATGAGATATGACTTTTCGTAGCAAAAATAAGGTGGGTAAATTGTCACGATGATAAACTTTGTGGTCTGAGTAGAATATTGAGCAAGTTCAGTGCACAAATTTTGTGCAACGTATACCAATAATAAAATTCTTTCAGGATAAGGGGCATTTTTGTGCACATTTTCCGTGTATTTTGAATATCGGATATTTAAAATTTGTACAATAATTTTTTATTCAATATCATATAAATTTTGAACCGATTTGCAATTTGAGTGATGAAAGAATGCAGATAAAAGAAATAATAACCTCAATATTTTTTTAAGGATAATTCAATTATCGGTTGTTATTTTTTTACTAAATAAAGAGCAATGTCTAACATTAAAAGTATCAAATTGTACAAAGTTGGCAATGTTTGAAGGAATCAAATGTAGAGAGTGATCAAGATGAACCAAAACAGTCCATCGACAACATTAGTCTCATGCAAATGTTTCATTTTGTCTCCCACATCCTCCACCTCGTGCTCCATTACTTTTACCCTCTTTTCGAGCTCACAAATTTCTCTTTGCTTGACTTCCAACTTAGCCTTTTCTTTCTCCTCATTATCCATCCTCTCTTCTTCCAATGCCTGATAATCCTTAATCTTGTTGTGCACACCCTTAAGGTAGATGGGTCTTGTGTGAAGTCACCCGATATTGAAATTCATCTTCTCAAGCTCTAAAACTATCTCATGCATTTTCTCCACAGTATTAGCCCTAACATATGTGAACCTCGCATGCTCCAAACTATTGACAATCCCGCAAAACTTCTCCCGGAAGAACATGAGGAAGTGAAGATCGTACAGGCTTGAAACCTTGGCGATGTCCTCATGTTTGTCGATGACTTTCCTAAGAATAGGAATCACTTCCGCCTTCACCTTTTAACCTTCAAAATTGTCACGCCTTTGGAAAACTCCTCGGTTGTTATGACTTTCAAAATAACGTTAACTTTCAAACCTGATTTTACAAATCTGATTGTTTGAATTTTATTGATTTATAGAATCCACGCATTGTTAATTTTTCACACTTGTGATTTTGTGTGATTTATGTAGCTGTTATATTTTTATTTAACGGGTGATGATTAAATTTCACAAGATGTGAATTTTTGTGACACAAATTATGTTGGTAAGTTGTCACGATGATTAAATTTTATGGTCCGAGTGGAATATTCGTGTGCACCAATTTCTTGCTATGAATACCGTTAAACAAATTCATGTTGTGACATCTTAATCCATCTCATCATCCAGGGCGATGTGGGAGCTGATTGAATTTTACACTAATTTGGGGCAAGGCTCGAACAATCGTGATAGTACAAAGGTTAATGGGATGGAAATTGTAGTTAATAGGTTTAAAATATGTGAGGCTCTTGGTAGCATGCACTCGTTCCCCGATGTATTGAACCACCTAGAAAGACATGGCCCTGTAGAAATCTATCACTAACAGAGTTGGCCATCAGTCACAGAAGCCACCCAAACTGACTCTGTAGCCATGGCTAGAAAACATTTCCCTAGACAGAGAAGCACCCCAGGCCCGGGCAATAGCTATGACATAGGTGTCTTGACAGTGGAACAGAGGTTAATTTATGAGTGGGTGTGTTTGAACGTTTTGCCAACGTGGGGACACACGTGTGAGCCGACCATTGGGAACCTTGTTCTTTTTTACAATGTGATGGAGGGTGTCTAAATTAACCCTGGTTATACCATTTTGATGAGTATGCTCAGGTTCTCAAATACAAAAAAGAATGATGTCCCTTACAGTGGCTTGCTCACGGCGATGATAAAAAAGGCCGGTGTCCAATCCAAAGACCGCCCACTCCGCTTAGAGTTCTATGAAAAGGCAAGGTTTTAGCATAAGTAGCTTCGGCTCAGACTTGACAATAAATGGAAGCAAAAGGTTATTCTGAGACAGGTTGCGAAGAACGCCAAAAGGGCAAGGGATGAGGAACTTGAGATAGGCGGAAGATCGGAATCTAGTAACTAATTATAATTCATCATTAATTTGCACAAAATTTTATACAATTATCTCAATTCATGCTAATTTTGTATTTTGAATTTATATTTGTTTACTAGGTTCTAAGTGCAGCAAGAACACCACCTTAGAGCGCTACCTGAACTACATTCGTGACGATGTTGAAGAGAAGTCGGAAATGTTAGCTAGAGCGGATGCACAACAACAACAATTCTTTGAAACTCAAGGACTCTGACCCAAACTAAGCAATGATGAATAGCTCAAACCTTTGATCCGATGATGAAGGATAGTGATCCTAAGGATGCACCGGGGCGGATGACGGTGGAAACCAAGGGGATAACCATGACTTAGTGATTGAATAAATGTTCGAAGAAGTCTAGGCAGTGATTTTCATGAAATGTGATGTTATTCATACAATGGTTTTTTATTTGTTTAAGTCAGTTGGATTACAAGTGTTAATAAATTTGGTTTAATTTGGATGACATAAATTGAGTAAATTAAGTTTGAATTATATCATTATTTCGAATTATATCCTAAGTTATAATACACTTGAATGCAAGGAACTCGTGTTAGGAAATTTGACCATACCCCTAGATTGATTTCCGAGCTCAAAATAGACTCTGTATTTTTTTTAAAAAATTGTGAGAAACTGGTTTCGAGCTCGGAACTGGATGAGTTACTGTAAACATAAAAGGGCCGAATGTGTTTCCGGGTTTCAAAACTTGGGTTCTGAGCTCAACCCCCATATTTGGGCCGCCTCTGGAAAAAATCTTGACATTATCTTTTTACCATTTCTGTTACAAACTCGGAAGCTGTTCGGCCTTTAAAATATGATGGGCCAATCTACTTGTTACCGACTCGGAAGAGCTATTTCAGTTCTTAAAAATTCTTGAACCCATTTAGATTCAGACACAGAATAACCAATTCAGCTCTTCACATAAGAAGAGCCGAACAAGTTCTGGACTTGGAACGGACACCTTATATTAAAAAATCCAAAACAGAGTCACCTCTTCTCATTCCACATATATTACGAACCCTAGAGAGAATTTTCCACTAAGTATGAGTTCCTTTAACTAAAATCTTCAATCAACGACAAAAGAAGTTGCTAAACTATGGCAAGAGGTGGTTCAAGGTGCATTCCTCATTTTCAATCGACCAGCAATAATCCAGGGCATGATAGTGTTAAATTTGTGTCATTACCTTTGCCTGCACAATGTAGGTATAATATTTTACGTGAGAAGGAAATGTTGCTTGAGTTCTACATTGTTTATTTCAATGATTTTTTGAGAATTGGAGTGCCGATCCATTAGATGAATTTAAGGACCAATATGTGAAATGTTGGGGTGCAATGAGTCTTCGTACTTTGATTTGTGTTGTCAATTCTATAGAAATTAAGACAGGTGAATGGTGACTACTCAACTAAGGTACGGGGTATTGAGATTCCACTTAGTGAATGGATTTTGAACGAAGCCTTAGATTTACAGTATAGGAACCCCAAAAGTGTATATACGGAAAACGCCTACGGTCCATTGAATGATTTTCACTTTCGGTAAAAATATACTTGTTGATTACCCGTACATTGACCCTATCCAATGTAGTGTTAGGTATTTCGGACGTGATGCAAGGAATTTGGGTAAGACGGAGACTGTTAACCTCAAACATCTAACAATAGATACCCACATAGTCTTTGAGATAATTACTCGATACTTGGTTCCCACGTCCGAACACATCACCGAGACCACTTATAGTGCATTGATGTTTTTTTATTTGATAATGGAAGGTCAGAAAATAAACCATGTGGTGGCTATATTAGGGCACATGCTTTATGTTGGCACATTGACTAGGGTAGTGAAGAGCCTCCCTTATGGGAATTCTATCTTAAAAATATTGAGGAAGGTTGAGGGTTTAGTAATCACCAGTGAGGAAGAGGCGCCAATGCCAATGCATTTTGACAAGACCTACTTTTAAAATAAGAGTTGGGTGTTGGTTGATGGTTGATGGTAAATGGTGTTATTCGAAACTACGAGATGGGGAGCCGAGTAAGAGGCCGGGTAAATGGTGTTTCTTATTTTATATTACAATTTCTTCAAATTTTAATATATTATTATACATATTTATTTCAATGTGTTGAACATTTGTAGATTCGGAGAAATCATACTTCAGAGGTGTTTGAGATTGCTACAAGTGGGTGAAAAAGGAGTTCGCCACCATGAAGGCCAAGATCTTGAAGATGGAGAAAAGAAATTGAGCATACGAATATTATCTCGCTGCTATCCAGCGCCCTCGTCTTGACCAGTCCACATCTATGGGTGATCTTGAGGGACTTAATCACTCCTATCTTAGAGCATTTTTCCTTTCACTCGATTTTAATTGTTGGATTGGCAGTTTATTCTAAACTTTATCACTAAAGATTGACTTGTGAACATGTTAGTGTTTTAATGGATGTGGCTTTTTCGATGGAAGCCTTCATAATTAATCATTGTTTGGTGTTAGTAGTTCATGTTCTTTTTTCTTAGTAATCAAACAAAATTAGAAGCAACATATCAATCAAAGTACTGATTTTGCAAACCAAAGTAGAAGTTACATCTTTAACCAAAATACAAGTAACAAAGGATTTAATGTTTACTTCTTATGTTTTCTTTTCTTGGAAACCTTTTTAGCTCCACTCCTTTTACATCTTACCTTACCAAGGACGTCTACCCATATTCCCTCATCATGATTATTGCAGCTAATGATAGAATTCAAGCTATGATTGTCCTCATCGAGAAGGATAACATTGTCTAGTCCAACACTCCTTGCATTGTGACCGAATTAGATAATTTCTTCACCTTCGAAATCGACATTGAAGGATCATTTTCCTTCCACAACAATCTCCCACCAGGAATTGCAAAGATCTCTCACATAAAATACCTAGTGTGCCTGACAAGCCAATATGAAAGGATGTTCACGCCAATCCATCTTGTTGACTAGTGTGAACACAAAATTCTCCGTCCGCTGACCACAGTTAAATTCAACCCACTGATATTTTAAAACCACTACTTGCATACAAATATAATCAAGCTCCTAAATTTCAAAATAGTTCAAAAGTAACACCGCTGAGCATACATAGGATTGTTACCACTCCGATTATCGATATGAAAAGCTTCAGAGATGAGAGAAAATCCACTATTCTGAGACACACTCTTGTCATCCAATGATTTCGTAGAGAAAGTAAAACAACTGACATCATACCCTCTATAAGAAAGTACAATACCCAGTGGTTTTTGAGCCAACCATTAAACTTTCATTTGATGATCCCCCACGGGTATGTGATCAAGTAACTACGACGCAAACGTCCTACTGTGTAATTGTAGGACTGGAGCTTCATTGAAATTGGGGTTAGCTACTCTATTGGAAACCATGTGAATCTTTGTATATAGGACAACGGCTTCATGATTCCGAAGAAAATAAAGATGGGCAGTACATAAATCGTCTGCGCTAAGACTGGAATATTTTTCCTGCCTTACCCCATGGCCTTCCAACTATCCCTCATGTCGATTAGTATGAACACCAACCAAATCAACCCCATTTATGTAATCAGTACAAAACTTGATCACCTTCTTTGCCATGTACCGCTTGACAATACTTGCATCAGGCCTGTACCGATTCTTCAAAAAATGCTTGAATATTTTTATGTACCTCTCAAACGAGTACATCAACCACAAAATCACAGTACCACAAAGCTGTATCTCCTGTACAAGATGAACACACATGTGCTCCATAATTTCATAGAATGATGGAGGAAAATACATTTCCATCCGGCACAAAACTTCACAATGATTGTCTACAAACGGTCCAACTCTGACACACTAATATTTCACTTCAAATGGACTTGAAAAACAAACAAAGCTTCGTAATGCTCTGTCTGACATGGGATGGAAATGTCAATAGAATTGCAATGGCATTCAATTTCAGCATTATATTATAACAATCATGAGACTTCAACCCAACCAACCTCAACTCCTTGGCTAACACACAAGTACTAATATTGGATTAATATGCTGCCAAGACTTAACGCTAATAAGGGTCTCACAGTATGATTTCTTCTCCGGCTGAGACATAGAATAGTAAGTAGGGGGCTAGTAACAATTTTCACCAGAACTCAGTGGCCCTAAGTTTTTTTAATACCCATCTCAAGCAAATGTAATTAAGCCTTAAGCCTATCATTCATTTTCCCAGAGGTATTCAACAAAACCAAACCAAAGAAACACAAACATTCTTCCAGTAAGGCGATCTAAAGAAAATTGAGCATTTTGTCTTCCAAAATCATTGGAAAATGCTTCATAGTTTCAAATATCTGAGTGCTTGTTTGTGAAACCGATGCATCTCTAGCCTCTACTTCCCTATTGAACCACTTTCTCCTCAAACGCCATGGATGGTCCTTCGACAGAAACCTACGATGACCTTGATATACAGTTTTACAACCATGATTCAATTGATGGTAATTAGTGTCCTTCACACATACGGGACAAGCAAAGTGCCCTTTGGCTTAGTAACCGGAAAAATTACTGTAGGCAGGAAACTCATAGATAGTGTAAAATAACATCACTTTCAATGTAAAGTATTCTTCACCACTACCGTCGTATGACCGAACACCCTCATTAAATAGGGTCAACAAATCCTCCACCATACGAGCAAGTTATACATCAATGTCATTACCTGGTCACTTATGACCGAAAATTATAACAGATACAACACATATTTATGTTTCATTAGCAACCACCAAGGAATATTGTAGATAACCAACATAACAAGGCAAAATATATATGTACTACTCATATTACCAAATGGATTCATTCCATCGGTACATAGGCCTAACCTCAAATGTCGGCATTCTTTGCCAAACTTGGAGTACTAAACATCGAGTTTTTTCCGTTGCTCACCATCCGACATATGCCTAATCACATAATTCACCGGCCTGTTCATCTCCACGTGCCAATGTAGAACTTTTGAATTTTCCTTAAATGGAAATAAATTGTACAATCGGGGAAAGTTGGAGAGGTACCATATCACTTTTGCCGGTGTTTTCATCTTTGTTTTAGGTACCACTTCCGCACCCACTAGAACTACACTCATCTTGAATTTGTAATGAGACTCACCACATACCAGACATGTTTCTCGGTTTACATCTTCTCCCCCCAGTACAACATACAATCATTTGGGAAAGCATGTATTTTTTCTAGTTCCAATCCCATTGGAAAAAGATGTTTTTTTTTGCTATATACCACCTATTCGACATCATATTAACTTCGGGAAGCAATTCCCTAAGAAATTATCCAATTATTGACTTATTGGTTCACCCAAATTTGGCTTTCAAATTTATTATCCTGAAAGTCACATTAAGTACCAAATGTTTAGAACCATTGTACAACAATGTCTCTTTGTCGTCAAGTAAAGCGTGTAAGACCTTGGGTTTACGTTTGAAATCCCTTGTAATATCCTCCACCATTTCATCAAATTTTGCATTCCCATCTAAATGATCTTCCACATTTGTGTTACTCAAATCATTTATCCCAGCCGTTTCTCCAACTTCCAATGCTATACCCAACGAGTATAGGAAGTTTGAAACCTCCTCATTATGAGATGTCCCCACAATTTCTTCCTCCCTAAATACACATCGTTTCCAAAATATTTACATGGCCATCGCGCTCACACAACAACATATTTAGATGCATCTTCAAACGCCACCGTAAGAAATGCTTCAATCAATTGCATGTAATTGGATGATTATCCAAGATCATTACCAATGAGTTCATTCCTATCCATTATCCTACTACTCAATTAATTAACATGAAACCCATTAGTATCATCACAACATATATCATAACCACCCCTAATTAATTTAACTACAAACCCTAACCGAAGATTTATATGTGTAAAACCCTAATTTTTAGAAAACAAAAAATTTATATACAACGTACCTTCCTCAGTGGAAAGTTATGCTCTTCGATGTATTTTTTTCACTACATCATCAATGGATTATGAATGGGAGAAAAATCCTACAATATTTTTGTTTATGCCAGTTTAAAGAAATGTACGTGCAACCATTTTTTATACAGAGTGGGATTCGAGCTCAGAACCTAGCTTCATAAAGTATATATCCATACTCAAAACTATTCCGTGTTCGGAAAGTTCTCGGAGACAAACCTTTCAAACTCGGAATATCTCTCATCCCTTCATAAACGCAGTGGGAAGGCTGTTACAAACTTGGATCAATAATCGGCCCCTATTACAAACTCGTAACCATAGTAATTCAAAGTCAATTTGTCACAACTGTCTTTAATTAGGTCCTATTAAAGGCGGTTAATTAATAAATGCCTTAATATACAAAAAAATACCTTGAAAAGGTTTTCGCGACTGCTGGAGAAGGGTTCAGAGCTTGGGACCTCTTCACCAAGGCACTTCTATTTTTTCCCCAGCCAAAACCGCCTTCAATGAGTGTCTTTATTAGGGTTACCTCTACTAGTGTTGTAGCATTTCGTGATGTAAGAATGCGGGGATTATATATAAATATGAAACATCACTATTTATATAATAATAATTCAATCATCTTTTAGTATGAATTTCAAAATTGTTATTTTCAGACTATATTTTTCATATCTAATTTTTCAAATTTGATGATTTGAAAAATTCACACATTGTTAAATTTTCACAATAGAGATTTCGTGCAATTTGAGTAGCTCCAATTTGTGATTTAATCTGTGTAGATAAAATTTCACGATATATGAATTTTTCTGAAAAAATATGGTTGGTAAATTGTCACAATCATAAAATTTTACGCTCTGAGTGGAATATTGTTCAAGTTTGTTCACTATATTTTGCTATTTATGGAAAAAATAAAATTCTCTAATGATAAATGGCATATTTTATGCATTTTTGTGCATTTTTCAAATATCGGTAAGGGACGATGGAGCAGAGAAGACTATGGAGCGGTTCAGGGTCTGAGGGATCCGCGACGGCGGGGACGGTAGCGGGCTTAACGGTGTCACACTGATGGAATCACTCGACGACATCACGCTGAGAGGAAAGCCTGATGGCGTCACTGTGAGGTTCCGGTTCTACGACGTCGCGACACCGGTGGGCGATGGGCAGAAGAGGATGGAGGAGAGGTGGAGCGATATAATAATGGTATAGGAGAAGGTGGCAGATAGTAGAATAAATGAGGGAGAAAACGACCAAGGAATTGATTTACTAAGGAAAGAGGCATTGTGTTTCTGAAAATTGATTGAGGAAAGAAACCCTAATGGGTTATTTGTGTATTTGGTTAAAAAGGTAGCCCCATTTAAGGTGGATCTTATATTAAAACAACCTTTAAAATAAACGAGTGATCTGGGATAGCACTTTCAAGTTCAGAAAGGCTTTTGGCTCTTAATAAATAATAGAACCACATTAATTGATTTCGAACCTTTAAAATGAAAAAGTAGCCTGGGAGGGAGTTCCGAACTAAGAACTTCTTTTGGGTTCTCATTTAAGGTGGTTTCTTAGGAACCACTTTTGATCGCTTCCTTTAATTAAATGATTTCCGCTAGTGTTCACAGATTGTTAAATTTTCACACTAGAGATTTCGTTCAGTTTGAGAAGCTCTAATTTGTCATTTAATTTGTGTGTCATTTAATCCGTGCACCAATTTTGTGCTATGTATACCAATAATTAAATTCTCTAAGGATAAGGGTCATATTTTATGCCAGTTTAGGGCGTAGTTTTAATATCAGGTATTCAAAAGTTGTACAATAAATTTTCAATAAATAGCGAATAAAATTTGAACCATTTTGTAATTTGAGTGAAGGCGAAGATTAGAAATGAAAACCTCGCTATTTATTAAGGATAATTCAATCATCGGTTGTTTTCTTTTATTAAATAAATATCAATATCTAAAATTAAAATTATCAAAGAGCACAAAGTTGGGCAGGTTTTAGGAATCAAATGGAGGAGATAAAGATGAACTAAAACAATCCATAGTCTCAGACATGGGTTTCATTTTGTCTCCCTCCTCCTCGACCTCATCCTCCATTGCTTTGAACTTCTTTTCAACCTCAAAAATTTCTCTTTTCTTGACTGCCAACCTAGCCTTTTCGTTCTCCAAATTGTCAATCCTCCCATCTTCCTAAACCGGATAATCTTTAATCTTGTCGTGTACCCCCCCCCCTTAATGTAGTTGAGCCTCGTATGAAGCCACCCGACATTGAAATCCATCTTCTGGAGCACTAAAACTATCTCGTGCATTTTCTCCACCATATCAGTAGTAACATCTCTTAACCTCGCATGCTCCAAACTCTCGACAATCCAACAAAGCTTCTCCAGAAAGTTAGGATCACGCGTGCTTGAATCCTTGTCGATGTCCCCATGTTTTTCAACGATTTTCATGAGCACGGGACGGGAATCACTTCTGCCTTCACTTTGTTACCTTCAAATGGTGTCACATCATTGGACGACTCATCGGTTGTTATGACTTTCAAAATAATGTTAATTTTCACACCTAATTTTGCAAATCTTATTGTTTTAATTTTTCTGATTAGAATCCATGCATTGTCAAATTTTCAAACTAGGGATTTTGCATGATATAAGTAGCTCTTATATGTTTATTTAACATGTGTTCATAAAATTTTACGAGATATAAATTTTCATGATACAAATTAGGTTGGTATATTGTCACGATGATTAAATTTTATTTGTTTGAGTGGAATATTGTGCAAGGTTTGTGCATCAATTCTATGCAATGCATACCATTAATAAAATTCGTTCTATGACATTTCACCCCAACTCAACATCCAACGCAATGTGGGAGCTGGAGAGTCCCATAATAATAATATACCAGATTAACTATGTATATGTAAGATTATTTTATAAGTATAATTAAGTTTTCTTCATGTCTCAAAATTCTTAGGGTCGGGCCGGCTTCACCTTCACCGCTGTTGTTCAATTGGGATAGTTGATATGGTTATAATGGGAAGTTGTCTAGTGCAATGACACATTCTCTAGTGCATTTTAAACAATAAATTATTAATAATTGGACCCTTTCAGTGGCTACTTTTACCATTTGAGTTTTTCCAACTGTGTTCCCAACAAGGAAAATAATAAATATTTTCAAAGTAAAATAAGGATCCTAACACAAAAAGAAATACATTGGCAGGATATAAATTAATGACAATGTAAATCCCATTTTTTCTTTCTAACATGATATGAATACGCCTGGTAATGATATTTACCGAGCTTAAATAACAATTCGATGAGAAATTAGGTCCCAATAATACACATGTAGTGACTATCAAAAGTTTTGTATGGCCAGCTTTTAATGTCTGGTTGGACAAAAGTTTCTTTTTCTGCCGACGTCATGATATGTGAAATAGTTCATACCTAGGTAAAAGATACATGTATCCAATTTGGTTGTAAACTACTTTCGGATTGTTTTGAATTCCATTCGCCTTCGAGGTTTTCTCATTGAAATTTATTTTAGGCCTCGTCAAGACATTTCACTTCTTTTGTAGGTTAGAGCCAATGTTCCCCCTAATTTTCCAAGAATATAACCATGATTCACTTGCTCTAGAGTGTTGAAAGCTCCAATTTCCTCATAGAGATATTTGTTGCAGGCTTTGAATTCTAGAGCCGATGCCCATGTCCAATGGATTAAAACTATAAACTACCATCATTATGTATGCTCACATTTTGGCGTGATCCTCAATACTCTCAGGTTAGAACTCATGTTTAGCATCACCTTCAAGTACACAGGTAAACAATGCATTCATTGAATTTATTTACAGTTCCGAAACCCTAGATCTTACTTGAGCGCCAAAGATTATTCTCCTCGATCACTCTAAGGCTGTGTTTTGTATATTACATTTTAATGAGACTATATTTTATAATTCTACGTGGTGTTGAAAAATAGCATCATTAATAGGTTAGGTGTTTATTTCTTTCAAAGACGTAATCATGTATGGCATTTAGTTTTTGGGTGCTTAAGAATTAATCTGGTACTAAGGGGCAAAGGCTCGTATATATTTTTTAGCACTAACATTGTATTCTATTATGTAATCACATTCGATTTCTCATAAAAAGAAATCGATATATTTAAATATTATGTGAGATTTCGAATGGAAAGAAGATTTTTTGTAATATAAAGAACTAAAAATGGATAAGATAATAAGAGATTATGACAGAACTGGTGATGCCTAGCATGAGTAATAGAATTCAGATGACCATTAGCAATAGTAATAGTCTGGTTACCAGTACAGAGGACAGCACTGTCAAGCCCTGGAGAGGTGGAGACAATATGAGTCGTGGCTCTAGGGTCTAAATATCAATCTTAATTAGAACCAGATGTATCCTTAGGAGAAAGACATGGCTAGAATGCTTCAAAAAGATTAGCATACTCAAAGTGACGAACATTAGATAAATACTTGAAGTAATTTGGTTTAGTATGACCAAAACCCCCTCCAAACTTGGCATTTTGAGTTCCATCACTTTTTATTGTTAGAACATGAACCTCCAAGACAAATGTCACATCCATAATAACCACCATGGTTGCATGTGGGGGTTGAAGCACCATGGGGAGGCGTGTGATACTTACTCATCGACTAACCAAGGATTTTAACACCAGATTGTTGTGACATAAATGCCATAAATCACTTAGGAGAAACTTCTATACCTTTTCTGACACTAAGGGTTTGAAGAAAAATCTTATGGTTGCAAAGTCAAGACACAACATCTGCGTACAACAATAGGGGTGTTTCGGTAAGCTGAACACTTGTGAATTATATGTAGCCCAATCCAAACGCTCAAGGGGAAATTAGAACGTGATCTCAAGGCGTCACTGGAGTGCGAATTGAAGTGAATTGGTCCATAACGGACTTAAATCATTGGTGAAACTTGAGGATTGACGTGGTGCCACAATGGATGCTGTGAAAATAGCAAAGCTATAATATTTAGACATTGAAGTGTTTTTAACACAACGGAAAGAGAATCCCACATCTCTTGGACAATAGAACAACCAAACATCTCAAAAATTATTTCCTTCGTTAGTAATAAACATTGAAGTGCTTTAAGATGCTTGTCTTTGGTTTTCTGTGTCACCAAGGTGAAAAAAGCACTGCTGGACATTGAAGAATCCGGTGTGGAAGGGCTGAAAACGGAATAGAAATTCGACTTGGAAGAACTAGCAGCTAAAGAGGTACACATGATTAAATCATCGAGAAAGCCAAATAATACTTCTGATTCGAGTAACAATTGAACCTACAATTTTCTCATCACATAGTTTCCTATATTAAGTTTAATATGCAACATATGAATTAGTGTGGAATAACTCAAAGAGGAAAAATTCTCCATAGCATCATAGCTTCCGCATGTCGTCAACCAACGGTGCAAGATATACATTAAGGTCGTTACCCAGTTGTTTAGGCTCTCGAAATATTAATGACAATAGTTTCATCATTAACCAAGAGGGTAAATTTTAAATCTCAACCACGATGGTCCACGAACAGTGAGTGCTGCACAAATTTACAAAGTAGTTCATAATGTCAGTCCATAGCCCTAGATGCAAGTTCCCTGGTTCATTGCCTCACTTAGTTGCTTGAATTTCATAAGCCAAATAGTATAGAAACTCTATTTCCTATTACACAACTTGCTTCCTCCTTTAATTTCATATCCCAAATATTATATATTGACTAAAATAAATTGGTGCTTAGATCATAACCGTAAGCGCTTCAATCGTTTCTTATAAAAGCTTCATATGTAACTAGTAGGTGTTTCTTTTATAACTTACGTGTGCTACCAAAATAACTTGGTGCTTAGAGTATAATTCATAGGTGCTTCAATCATTACTTGCACGTGCTTCAAATGTTCAATCGTTTCTTATAAGGGCTTCATATATAACTAGTAGGTGTTTCTTTTATAACTTACGTGTACTACCAAAATTATTTGGTGCTTAGAGTATAATTCATATGTGCTTCAATAATTACTTGCACGTAGTTCAAATGTAATGGTTCTTTTATAACTTGTGTGTTATAAAAATAATTTGGTGCTTATAGTACAATTCGTTGGTACTTCAATCAACGCTTGTAAGTGCTACAAATGTAAGTTGTAGTGCTTATTTAATTATTTATGTGTTATGAAAATAACTTGGTGCTTAGAGTATACCTCATAGGTGTTTCAATTGTTACTTGTAAATGCTTCAGATGTAACTAGTAGGTGTTTCTTCTATAACTTACTCGTGCTACGAAAATAACTTGGTGTTTATAGTATATCTCATAGGTGCTTCAATTGTTGCTTGTAAGTGCTTTAGTTGTAACTAGTAGGTGTTTCGTTTATAACTTACTTGTGCTACGAGGTGCTTGTAGTATACCTCATAAGTGCTTCACTTATTGTTTGTAAGTACTACAGATGTAATTAGTAGGTGTTTCTTCTATAACTTACATGTGCTACAAAAATAACTTAGTGCTTAGAGTATAACTCGTAGATGCTTAAACCGTCGCTTATAATTTCTTTAAATGTAATATGTTGGTGATCCTTTTATAATTTAAATGTTCTATGAAAATACTTTGGTTTTAGACTACAACTCATAGGTGTTTTAACCAACACCTGTAAGTGATTCATGTAATAATTTGTTTCAAGAAAATTGATAAGGAAAACTAGTAACCATGGCATTGGAGGAGTTGAGATATAAAAATGTTTAGACCATAAGATACACTCTCTCCATCCCACTTTAAAGTTACTAATTACTTTTTGCACAAAATTTAAGACAAGTATACGTGACATATTTTTAATGGGTGATGAACGTGAGCCTACATAAATCAAATGAAAGGAAGAGTTATGACCACATGTTTATGGCTAAATGTAGAAAGTTTAGAATTAGAAAATTTATAGTTGGACGTCCCAAAAATGAAAATAGGAAGTTTGTTGTGGGGAAGATGGGGTACACTTTAAGATTAAGATGTATAAAAATGGTCCTATCATTAAGTCGACTCCAATCATAACAGACTCAGGAGAATGAAAGCGTTACCTGGATCATCATTGGCAAGCAATCCTTTCACATCCAGCCTCAACAAGATTTTCTTATTCAAAAATAACTTTAAGAGTACAATTTCATACTCATTTGTGTTTAAATAACTTTCTGTTCAAGTAACATCCTTGTAGAGCAGCAATTAAAGCCGCCGAGCAGCAAAATGCAGCTCCATTTGCACCTGAATCAGTTTACTCGTCTTAATCAGCCTCAAGAAGTCCCCTTTCAGCCTCAGCAATAACCAACAGTCAAGGGTCTTGCAGATCATAGGGACCACCAGCAAGCGTCCAGTCGTCATTGCAAAGAAAAAATAAAAATACAAAAGGTCATAAAAGATGATACAAGTAACAGAAACATTACATTTGAAAAAATTCAAGTGAAAACCACAAACATGCCTGATGTCAACTGATTCATCGCCACGATGAGCTAGAGCCGGAGCTGTTTAGTTAGATTGGTGAGGCTGCAAAATCAAGTATAGGTTGGTGAGGCTTCAAAATCAAGTACCCGTAAACCTGAGATGGATCTGAGGTTCTAACATCAGCATTAGAACCTTTGGCATTCTGCAGCCATAGCTGTACAGGATTCCGAGCTGGTTCTGATTGGCTTTCGGCCGATGAACTCTCTAACCCTTTCATCACAATTCGAAACTCTTATTCATATTTCCCCAAGCATTGAGGGAAACAGGACATTCTTCGCAAAGGATCAAGGCTCTCAGTGATTCCCCGTGACAATGTCGGATTCAAAGTAGGCATTTTCTTCAACGTTAGAGGCTCAAAGGCATTACCCGGCGACATTCTCTCAGCTAGAGGCCTACAAATTAATCAAGAAACAATAAGAAGAAAGAACATGTAAAATAAGCAATTTGATAAATTGTTTGATATAACATTCTATCAACTAAAAGACAGGAAAACACTCAATTTTATTGAGCCTAGTGGTCAAGTTATCCAAGAACCTGAAATTGGTACCCGTCCAAATAAAAAGGCAAGAGAAAATGAAGCCACAGATAAGAGCAATGCACCAGGAAATGATGAGATTAAATAAAGTAATCGCATCATTGTTGAAGCACAGTACAAAGGTTATCTTGCAAAGTTCTTTTTCTGGAGTAACTTGGGGATCGAAGTAGTGCATATGGAATTGTATAAAAGGTTCAAATTGGAAGCTGAGAAGTTTAAAATAAATTACAAGGATGATGATGGTCAGTGGATTGTCTTGTCCTGCGATGAAGACTTACTCTTTCACCCTGAAACTTCAAAAACCCCAGGGCAGATTATACTGAAACTGTCACTTCTTTCTGCCACTTATTAAACTCTCAGTTTATTTTGAGTATGAGATTTAGGTTGATAAACACACTTTTGCAGCTGTGTGGTATTTTCATTTATGTGGAGTGTGGACACTTGCTAGAGGCTATTTACAAGTTCAACTCCTTGTTTCTCTAGACAACTTGTACTCTTTGTTTCTAGTTTATTTAAGGTAAATAGTGCACATTTATAACAAAAAAAATAGCAGAGCAAAAAAATAATCAAGCAGAGTTAATCTTGAATGGGATGCTTTTAGTCCCATGTTATGTGTCAAAAAGTATATTTGCATGCAGTCAAAAAGTTTGAGCAAGCTTCAATTATATGAGTATGACAAATCCAGTACAGAGCATGTAGATCTGGAATTTCAGAGAGGAGAGCTAGACAATGCGCATAATTGTGCACAAATCATTATCCAGGTAAGGAAATGATTCCAGCTAACCTGATTAACAGCTTCACCAAATGCTACAAAGGCAAACTCTCCCCCTGGAGCAAGCAGAAGTTCGACTCTCCTCTCTGAAACAAATCAAGAATGGCCATTTCTGACAGAAGTATATAATTTTCAAACATTTACATAACATGAAATAAGAAGTTGCTACACTTGCTTCATGTTTAAGATAGAAATTATGAATTATTTCCATAAAAAAGAAACATTAGGCCAATCAACCAAAACAACCAAATCTAAAAACAACAAAAGGTTCATCGTAATCCTTCAAATCAGCCAAATCCTTCAAATATTTACGAATTCAATATCAAAAAAACTTATTGGCCTCGAATAAATTACCGTGAAAACATCTCGGGCATGGGGGATCTGGAAGCAACGGGAACAACCTGAAGATCCCAATCATTCTCCATCATAGGATGATAAACTTGGCACCTTAAATACGTTTCGCAAGCTGCTGTCGCAATAGGAACAACTTAAAAATCCTACTATCCTCGTTGGAGCAAGCCAGCAGATTCCTCATCTCTGCCATCGCCATCCTCCCCACCTCCGAAACAAACTGCTGAGCACCAGAAGCATTAGGCTACTCCAACAACCATTTCAAATCCCCCAAATCAAGAATCAACCCTCCAATTCCACTCATCGTACTCTCAATCAAACCTCTTGATTCTTTGATCTTCTCCGTCACCTGATTCTTGTCCAATCCGCCGCCAATCTCCTTCTCCACCGCAACCACTGCAACATTCTTCACCAAAACCACTGCAACATTCTTCACCGAAATCACCTGATTCTCAGTAGGGTAATATTTTGTTTGTGTGGATTGTGAAAAGTTGACACCGAAACCACCTTATTCTTAGATAGGTTGATATGTATCCTTATTTGACTGTACATAATGTAAAATACATTCTTTCACAGGTAAATAAGTAGTATGATCTTGTAACTAGCTTCTATAAATATGGTTGGGAAGAATCATTCCATTTTGCACCAAGGTACAACCTAATTGTGTGTGTTTTGCTATCTGTATTTTATATGATTAGGTTTCTCCTTATATAAATACTCATTTCATTCCAAAAATGGGTAAGCAAATTCTATTTTCAACACGATGAAAGGAGAGTGTAAAGTCATATGTGATCTCATGGATTAATTAATTGGCAAATTGTGAACTTATGGTAAATAAGAAAACTTACCATGTTGGAACATAAACCGAATGTACAGCAGACGTGCATATTTGAAGAACAGAATATTGCGGCAATATGCATTTAATGAAATTGGAGATTATGCAATATATTGTTTACCCGAATGGAAGCATTATGATTTTATGGTAAACCCCTATATTTATGGAATTGGAATTGAATGAGTATTATGGGATATTTGAGATAAGGAAAATCCCTTTCTTTATGGGATTTGGATATGCTTCAAAAGCAAATAAGGAATAGGAATATTATGGAAATAATTATGGAGCATTCCGATAAACCAATGGACTATAAAAGGAGGACATTACACGGCTCTAAAATACGAGAATTAAACCGATTAAATCTGCACCTCAGATTTACAATCTATCGAGAGTATTTACGAAGAGCCAGACTGACCATGTTCCAACATACACGACATGTGTGCTAAAGTTCAGAACGTATACCTTAATTCCTCGGGAGGAGGAGATCTAACATCGACGAGTTTCGAGGTCAGAGGGAGTCTGATTAAGGTGGATCGGTAGCAAGGGAAGCTTGAAAAATCCACACATTGTAATTAGAAGATAAGTATAGTTGTATGGTGTACTTTGTACTGTATCTCTGATTAGT
>JAULKM010126207.1:0-20134 GCA_032355605.1 Rubia tinctorum | reverse complement strand
CAAAATAACCTTCCTTTATTTCCCATCAACACTTCCACATCAGCTTGCATAAAAAACCGATCCAAAAGCAAGTGTGCTATTTTCTCCGGGACGGAGGGAGTATATTTTATTTAGTGAAAAAAGAATATTAGAACCATTTACGACCCATTTTGAATCGAATATCCATTTAAACCATTCGGGTCTAAGAACGGGTTTAAAATTTTCAGATCCGGTTTTGTTCTAATTAAATTTTCTTACAATCGGCCGATGATCATCCCTCACTGTGGGTGCTCTTATAAAATTGTTGGCAACTGTCAATATCTGAACATCACATTTTGCACGTACCAATTTCTGTTCGGCACAATATATTACTCCGCTTTTAATTGGTCTACGACCCCACCCACTTGTACTGCACGGTAGGGTCAACTTTCTTCTCCACGCGTTTCCATACGCGTTAACCCCAACAGCCTTCGTCATAAGATGGAGCATAGTGGGACCCAGCATAACGAGAAAGTGCAAGTCACGCTCGATTGCTTTCTGGTGGGAAGAGGAATCTAAGACGGAGCATAGTGGGACCCAGCATAATGAGATCGAGGGCTCAGGCGTCAACATCGATTTTTGGAATGGGGCCCGCACAATTTTGTGTGAGAGAGAATTACTGGGAAATGAGTGATGGATAAGTTTTTAAAAGTGAGGATAGGTGTAATTAAAGAATATTTTGTTTTTTAAAAATGAAGAAAATTAGTAGGTTATGTTATGGGTCGTTATTACCGTCACTTTACTAATACTATCTCTTAATCATTCTACTTAAATAAATTTATAGTAAGCTCAATTTAGTCTTCATGAGTATGGCTACTTGGGCTCCGTGGACGACAATAATTACTTTCATGGATGAAAATTAAGTACATTAATTTCCTTCTAAATTTAGATCAATTATGAAACAAAATTTTATTCTTACCATTCACAATGTGGTTTTTTTCCGAGACCTTATTCATTTATGTTCATCAATTACATGTTCTACTCTTGTGTCTGTGTGGTTGTTGTTGGACATATATTGATTTAATAATTTGAAAATTAAATAATGAAAATTGAATAAACAATTTATATATACAAGAATAATACACTTTTATTCAAATGCGGAACATTGAGGGACGAGGCACCACTGGTCCAGCCCAATTTTTTTATCATTAATATTTTGTATTTTTCTTGTGTTTTCTTTGTTTTTATATAGTAATAAAGGTTGTAGTCACCTCCAAAATTATTCCTTGCCACAAAACATACGTGAAGAAAAGTTGACTTAAAAAAATTATAGTCCAACATGAAATATAATTTTTTTAAATCTAGTTTTACCTCTAATATTTATCCGTTATATTTGGTTTTTATTTAATTTTATGCAAGTTTTTGCATAATCCAACAAGTTGTTCGTATAATATTAAATGTGATTCCAATTACAAGTATAGTATTAACCGGAAGCAAGTTTTCCTAATCCAAGTTGTATGCAGCACATATAATACTAAAGATAAAATAAACTTTTGATATCAATTACAAGTATTAATTGGAAGTAACAACATCCTAAATTTGAACGATCTTTTTTCAACCATGAAAATTGTGAAAACATGTCTTCGCAACCGAATTGAAAATAATTTTCTGTGAGCTTATTTATTGGTGTATACCGAAAATGATATTGCAGAGACATTTAACGTTAATTCGATCATCGATACTTTTTATATAATCAAAGAGAGCAGAACAAAACTTAAATAAAAATAAGAAGATTGTCCATTTCAAAAATACCAATTTTGTATTTTCTTAAGCCCTATTTTATCTTTGCTATTTGATTTTTTGTCCTTTAATGATATACTCTACTATGATTTATTATTTTAATCGTCGATTCAAATTTTTTTGTATAACTTCGGTCCCCCCTATAAGAAATTCCTAGTTTGCCCCTGCTTTTATTGATTATTTAGGCATACAATCGTAATACTTAAATTACGAATAATTAAAGCATATGTGCGATAAATATATCACGCTTCAAGCAATAACAAACTGATGGAGTCACGAGTAAACTCGCCGCCCTTGAAACAAATGAGTCTCGTCATGGACATCGTTGCCTAGGGTAAAACCATCGAAAGTAACAATTAACAAATAAGAGTTACCTTGGATTCACGCAAGGCCCGGATGACTATCCCCTCGACAAAGCAGTAGATGGAAACTTCGAGAAAGACAGAAAGAAAACTCAAGTTTAGAATATAGATAGACTTGCGAAATGGTGAGAATTTCCTGACTGATTTAGAGGCTCTATTTATACTACTTCAAGAGACCCTAATTATGGAAACATGATATTCTTATTTTTTGTAATTAGAGAAAAATATTCTCCCATCACCAACTCATCAAATCTGAGTATATTCCAAGAATACTCGAATTCAATATGCTAGAAATGAAAGAAACTTCCGCAATAATATTCAGCGTATTAAACATGGTAACCCGCGTATTTATTTACGATAAGATATCTCATAAAGTATGTGATAATGTGTATTCTAGCTAGGCTCCAAATGTCTAGCTAAGCCGACCCAGGTTATTCTATTTTGCACATACTGTAATATCTATTGGGTAATAACCTCTGGGCCGGCCCGGGGAAGAGTCAAGTACTTGTGGCACAAGCAAATAAAAGAGTTGCCCTATCAGCCTTCCTATATAAAGGAGAAGATAACACTGTACACTCAACTATTCATTCATAATTTGATAAACTCTCTTTCTAACTTAAGCGTCGGAGACTCTTCCCCTCGGACCACTCCGGGGGCTTAGTCTTGCAGGTTCTAACTAGATGAAGTAGTGGATTCGGTGGCTACAGTTTTGGGGCGCATCAAGTTGGCACGCCCAGTGGGACTGTTAGTCAAATCTTCAAAATCCAGTGTTCATGTCTGATCCTACATCAAGCACACTGCGTAGAAGTGAACGCATTAGAAGCAGAGCTTCAGACGCCAGTGAAGAAGTCCAATCTCCATACGAGAGAAGAAACAAGGGGAAAAGAAAGAAAATGCACTCTGACCCCCCCACTTCCTTCAAGCGGTGGGACAAAATCCTCCTGTAAACCATAGAGGAGATACCAGTAGTGGCAAACCCTGAGGGATCACGAACGGAAGCGGTCGTGCCTTCTAGGAAAATGGAGGTTAGCGCCAAGCCTTAGGCAGGGGACTTCGAAATCCCTGCCTCACAAAGCCAAGGGTATCAACAACGCGAGGATGAGCCACAGTTTATGGAGGCCTTGGAAAATTCTCAAGAGGAAGCAGCGGAAGGGGTCGGTTAAACAATTCAGGGCACGAACAATGTGTCGCCGATGTCCCAGCAGAACCTGGAACAATTAGCCCACACCCTTCGGTCCGCCGGTTACCAGGTGGAACCCCCTATGCTCTGCCAAAGAATGATCCAGCAGGCGGTGGCATTCCCCATCCCGTCTTTGATGCCCCTCGTGCTACAGCCAGGGTTCCAACTCCAGGCTACTCCGAGGGCATCCCACCCAGAAAATATGGAAATGGGAACCCAAGATCGGCCTCAGACAATGTTTCCTGGATTGGCCCAGACATTGGCATACTTGATACCGACCTTAACCCCGCAAATACCGAGTCAGACGATCCCTCACTCGGAAGCTTGCCGGCGGTGCGCTGCCTCCCTTATGAAAACCAAGGTCATCCATGGTCTCGGCCTGAGGTCCCTTGATATGATTCTTACGATCAAGGGTACCAGCGGTACCACAGCTCCGCCATAGGGGGGGCATGGCGGGGATATATGGTTCCAAACTGATAGTACCATATTCACAATATAGATGCCTCCCTTCTGTCAAGCCATTATGGAGATCCATGAATGGGAGACGAGTTGAGTGATGCTCTCGCAAGAGAGCTGGACAAGCTAATCGGGCCCTCAGACCAGGTCGTAGCCTCTCCTTTCAGTTAGCTGATCATGGAAACCATTTGACCCAGCGACGTCAAACCACCTGAGGGCCTCTCCACATACACCGGTGATACGGACCCCAGAGAGTTCATACAGACCTTCCTCAATCTGATGAACTCGATGAACTTTAACAAGCAGCTGAGCTGTAAGCTGGTGGGAAGCTACCTTCGAGGGAAAACTCAAGAATGGTTTAACAAGTTGGCCAAGGGGTCGATGCACTCCTATAATGACTTTGGAAGAGCCATTTTAAGCCAATTCTTCCAGAATAAGAGGTTTACCAAAACCACTATTGAGCTTTATCAAAGAAAGCAGTGGTTTGGCGAGTCGACGGATGCGTTCTATCACCAATACGTAGATGAGATCTTATGTGTTATCAATCGTATCGAGGAAGGGGTAATCCTAGGCTACATTAACATAATTTCAAACCTTGACCTGTATAAAATGATTGTCTCAAAGACGTCAAAACCTTACGGTAGCTGTAAAAAATTATGGAGCAGTAATCGAAGATCGAAGAGGCCACGAAGGGGAAGAGAGATGGGGATAGGTGAGGTGAGAAAGGCTCTAAGACCTCGGACTCAAAATAAAAAGGCCAGAGGTTTTTAACAATGGTTTTGAAGCTTACATCCCCTTATCCAAGTCGCAATCAGAGATACACTTCATCCATAAGGGGTTATATCGAGCTCCCCCTCCAGGAAAAACCTTCCCGGGGAAAAGGGAATCACCCAAGTTCTGCGACCAACAAAAAGACCGTGGGCATGATACAAATGAATGTACACATCTAAAAGGGAAATTGATAGATGTGCCAAAGAAGGTTTACTCCCGGATTGTGTTGAAGGTCTAAAGGGAGGTGGTCCCTCAAAAAAGAAGCGGGGTCGCTAAAACTGGAAGCCCTATAAGAAGGGGTCCAAAACAAGCAGTCTCGAACAATCAGGAAACCATGGTGATCGAGCTGAAAACCAGCAAAGAGAAAATGGAAGGCTCGACCAGGAAGCCCTTCTGGACAGGAACCGAGGGGAGAGGGCTAACAGGGTAATCAATTTCATTAATAGAGTGGTGAATGACCAATTCTTGAACTCAGTCATCAAATCCCAGTCCCGTTATATCCCCCTCGGAGATACCCAGCTAGAAAATATTTAAACCATAGGAAGCTATAACTTTCTCAGAAGCACACCCCGTACCCAACCGAACGCCACATACAGAACCAATGGTGATCTATGCCACAATCGTAGATTTCTACGTTAAGAGGGTATTTGTGAATGATGGTAGTGGGGTAGAGGTGATGTTTGCCACCTGCTTCAACCAGCTGGGACTAGGACACAAAAGTTTGTGAAGAACGACGTCCCCCCTATCTGGCTTCACGGGAAAAACGGTGCTCTCCCGGGGTCATAAACCTCCCTAGCAGATAGAGACAAAGAAGTAATTGTAGATTGTAGTTTCGTCGGGATCGATGTCATATCCCCCTATAATGTGATCTTAGGGAGGCCTTGGATGTGCCAGGACCGAGCCATATGGTCCTCAGACCACCTGACGATGAAATTACCTACCAAGAGGGGGGTAGCAGTCATGAGATTTAATCAGCCCGTAGCCAGAAGCTGATTGGTGATTGGTCTAAAAAAAGCAAAAAAGGGAGACATAGTGCCTTCGATTAGTGAAGAGGTTGGACCCACATACACTGATCCTCTAGCCATTCGATCACGAGGAACGGTGGCTGTTGGAAAAAAGATACCACCCTCAGTGAAGGAAAAATTAAGGATATCCTTGATGATCACATTGATGTATTTTTGTGGAGCACGACCGACCTCATGGGAGTCCCAAAGAAAATGATGGTTCACAAACTGAACATCGATCCTTCTCATAACCCTATCAAGCAAAAGAGAAGGTCGTTCGCTCCTGAGAAAATCGAAGCTATAAATGGTTCAAAAGCTCCTGAAAGCTGAGGTCATTGAAGAAGTATTCTACTGATAATGGTTGGCAAACCCCGTCATGGTCCTAAAGCATGATAAAACTTGGAAAATGTGCATAGACTTCATGGATTTGAACAATTGTTATCTATAAGACAGCTACCCCTTGCCCTCTATCGACATGTTAGTCAAATCCATAGCAGGATTCGAGGTCCTAGATTTTTAGATACCCATAAAGGCTATCACCAAATACTCATGGTAGAGGAGGATAAGCAAAAAACGTCATTCATCACAGATGTGGGAACATTTTGTTACAAGAAAATGCCGTTCGGCCTAAAAAATGCTAGAGCAACTTACCAAAGGTTGGTCGAAAAACTCTTCAAGAAGTAGATTGGCAAAAACATTGAGATCTACATGCACGATATGGTAGTAAAAATCAAGGACTATGACCAATTCTTTCTAGATCTTGAAGAAAAATTTTAAGAACTCTAAAGCGCAAATTTAAAATTGAATCCAGCTAAATGTGCGATCGGAGTGGGGGCAAGAAAGTTTTTGGGATTCATGGTCTCGGAGCGGGGGATCAGCCTTAACCCGGAAAAGAAAGTAGCCTTATTGAAAATGAAGCCCCCTCAAACTATCAAAGAGGTCTAGAAGCTTATGGGATTACTGGCAGCACTCGCACAATCCCTTTCTAAAGGCGCAAAAAAACACTCCCCATTCTTTGAGGTACTTCGAAAAAGCAAGAAATTAAAGTGGACACAAGAGTATGATAAAGCTTTTAAATAATTAAAGAAAACTTGCAATCCCTACCTACCCTCATTAAGCTTCAAAAGGGGGAAGATTTATACTTATACGTTACTTGTGAAAGAGAAGGAAAAACTTAGCACCCCATCTACTTTGTGAGCAGGGCATTACATGGCCTCGAAACACGCTACACCGCTCTTGAAAACACTAATCCTAGCCCTGGTCCATGCCGCTAGGTGCCTCTGACCATATTTTCAAAGTCACAGAATAATACTCCTCACAAGCCACCCAATTAGATGGGTGATCCTTAAACCAAAAGCATCAGGGTGAATGATGAAATGGGTAATCGAGCTTGGTGTACATGATATCCAGTTCCGCCCGAGAACAGCCGTCAAAGGCCAGACCTTGGCGGATTTCATCGTTGAAACCACTAAACCGATTTCAAACGAGGATGATGAAGAAACCCAGGAGATGTGGTAGCTATACGTAGATGGGTCTTCCCACTCTGGAGGAAGTGGGGCAAGGGTTCTTCTTACAAGCCCCGACAAGAAATACTACCTCTATGCCTTACACTTTGACTTCAAGGCTACCAATAATGAAGCGGAATACGAGGCATTAATCATTGTGCTTCAACTTTCTACAGACTTGGGAGTTCAAAGTTTAGAGATCTATAGTGATTCCCAAATCGTGGTCCAACAAGTTAAGGGGGAATATGAGGCTGGGGAAAGAAGCTTGCAGTGCTATTTGGAGGTGGTCAAGTCACTCCTTCGACATTTCAACCACTACACTCTGACGAAAGTTCCTAGAGAAAAATATCATTAGGCTGTTGCTTTAAGAAAGCGTTTAATAGTAGAGACGCTGAACAAACGAAGCTTCGAAGAAGAGACAGTGGTAATGATGATGGAAGACGAAAAATCATAGATAACACCAATCCTAAGCTACCTACGAGATACTACCCTCCTGGAAGATGCCATCAATGCAAGAAATGTTAGGCTAAAATCTCCCAAGTACGTAATCCACGAGGATGTGTTTTATTGACGAGGCTACTTGCACCCGCTTCTTCGATGCGTCACCCTCCATGAGGCTGACTACTTGATCCGGAAAACCCATGAGGGAGTATGTGAGAGTCACCAGGGGGCTCGATCGATTGCCAAAAAAACTCCTCCTAGCAGGGTTCTCCTGGCCCAAAATGTTTGATGAAGTAAACAAGCACATACAATCATTTCATCAATGCCAACGACATGCACTGATCTCCTATGTACCCCAAGAACAAATGATGAATATAAATAGCTCATGGCCATTTGAAAAATGGGGGATCAACCTCGTTGGCCCATTACCATAAGCCCTGGGTCATTTCCGGTACTCGATTGTGGCTATAGACTACTTCACAAAGTGGGTTGCAGCTGAAGCCCTAACCGGCATAAAGGGGAGGGCGGTGATTGGTTTCTATTGGAAAAACATTGTTTGCCGCTTTGGGATCCCTCAAACCATTATAACCGACAATGGAACCCAGTTCGTTAGTGACCAGTTCAAAAGATAGTGTAAACAAATCTGCCAGAAGGTCACTAGCGTGTATCACCCCCAGGCCAATGGACAAAAGGAATTTACAAATCGGACCATAGTCAATGATATTAGGTTGAGGCTCGAGGGGACAGGGGGAAGTTGGATCAACAAATTGCCTAGTGTTCTTTGGTCGTACCAAACAACATGATTCTCCTCCACAGGTGAATCCCCCTATAGCCTGGTCTATGGTTCAGAAGCGGTAATCCCCGGTGAGATAAAGTTACCTACCTTTATAATGTTTGCCGTTAGCAATGAAAACCAAGGGGTCAACAACGAGCAGCGCAGGTTGGACCTGGACCTTCTTGAGGATAAAACCTCCTTCCACGAAGCCAATGTGAAGAAAAAGATTAAACAGTATCACGACCGGAGGGTTCGAAAAGTCTGGTTCTCCCCAGGAGACCTTGTAATGAGAAGGAACAAAAGAGTCGAAATGAGAAAGAAGGCAAGCTGGCAGCATGCTGGGAAGGACCCTACCGGGTCGTCGAGGCATACCCGGGGGCTAGCTATACGCTGGAAATACCATAAGGGGAGCCAATACACCAAAAATGGAATGTCACAAACCTTAGGAGGTACTATTCTTCTAAGTCAACGTAGATTCGGTAAGGCCAATGAGTAGCTTGCCCAAATATAGCTATAGGCGAAGAAACACCTTTGACAAAATGACTTCCTATAAGTTGAGGGAGGATCCCTGTTTCTATTACCTGTCTATCAAATTTTTTTCTTGAAACTATTCTGATATCTAGCTAATTACTAGGGTGCATAATAAAGCCATGGGATCAAAATCCCCTTAAAATGTAAAAGCGTTCGAGGGATAAAAACCCTTGTAGAACGTTCGGGGTCAAAATCCCCTTAAAATGTATTCAAGGGATAAAACCATTCAAGAACGCTCGGGGTTAAAATTGCATTAAAATGTAAAAGCTTTCAAGGGAAATAACCCTCGAAGATCGCTCGGGGTTGAAATCCCCATAGAATGTAAAAGCGTTCGAGGGACAGAACCCTCAAAGATTGCTCGGGGTCAAAATCCCCACAAAATGTAAAATCATTCTAGAGATAAAAAACCCTTGAAGAACGCTCAAGGTTAAAATCCCCATAGAATATAAAAGCGTTCAAGGGAAAAAAACCCTTGAAGAACGCTCGGGGTTGAAATTCCATAAAATATAAAAGTGTTCGAGGGACAGAACCCTCAAAGATCGCTTGAAATCCTCTTATAAATGAAAAGGAGTTCGAGGAATAGAACCCTCGAAGATTGCTTGAAATCCCCTTATAAATTAAAAGGCATTCGAGGGGTAAAAACCCTCGATGAACACTCAGGGTCTGAATCCCCATAGAACATAAAAGCGTCTAAGGGATAAAAACCCTCAATGAACGCTCGGGGTTGAAATCCCCTTAGAACGCAAAAACACTTGAGGGAGAAAAACCCTTGACTAACAGTCAAGGTCGAAAAACCCTCTCATTTAGAGATACTTGGAATAAAAATACAGCAAGAGGCATAATAAACCCTTCTTATTTAAATATGTGGAAGGCCGTAAATGGCTAACAGGTAAGGGGAAGAGTTCTGGTATACAGCATGAAAATTGATACAACATCACAATGCAACAAACATAATATTTACTAAGGGCAGATTAGGTCCTCTAGAGGAATGAGAGTGTTCTTCATAACCTCGAATTTAACATGGCCTATGTCTGTCAAAAAATCCTTCATCAGACTTGGTACCTCCCCATTCGAATTAGGCATTCCCTATACCTGAGAAGAATTTGTTGTTCCACCGATAGAGATTCTAGGCCTTCAAGAAAGGGGGACATCTTTAGGATCCTCTTCCTCCTCAACTATCTCGATCGCTCTACCAGAAGACCCCTCTCGAAGGTTGATTGACGTATCACCACAACCAACGCCAGTCGAACGGGGCTCCTCCTAAGATGGAATGGGCCTTGCACAGTCCAAGATAACCAGTACCTCCTGTGAAGGATCGACTGGCTGACTAGATGGTTCGGAAGATGACCCACATTCCTGATTCATCAGAGAACCCAGGCGGGAGAATACAGACCCACTCCGAGTACGGGGACCAGAATACGTGGACCCTGGGAGCTTAAAGTTGAACTCTTATTTTTCACTTTATATTTCTTCTTTCTAAGACCTCGAGAACTTGAGGCCCCTTGCTTCCTGCCCCTTATCTCCATCAACCACCCTTCGACTTTGCTATAAGTTTTTCCATACTTAGGATGCCTCTCGAGCTCCGTACATTTCATGATGTCTACAGTTTCCTAGAGATGAACCTCGAGGTTGTCGATGAGGATAAGCACCACCATTTCGAGCAGAAGGAAATAGGCTCGAATGCTGTCTTCATAGGCCTAAAAAATGATCTTATGCTCCTTGGCATCCTCCTCAAGCCGATCTCGCTCCTGAAAAGCAACCAAGCACAGTTGCTCAATTTGGCTAATCAATCGTTCCAGATCTTCAACTCGATCTTGAAGTGTTTGGCTTGTTCCCTTACAACCATCAAGTTTGGAGGTGGTCTCCTGAACAACATCCTGAAAAGTCTTGGCCTCCGCAAGGTATTTTTGGGCCTTGAGGTGGTAGTGAACCATAGCCGATTTGGTTCTTGAAGAAGACCCTGATGACTTAAAAGCCTTAGCGGCATTTAAGCACTCCTGAGTTGAGCTAAACCATGTGTCGGTGTTCATCTCAGTGAGAATTTGGCTATGTCGATGGAGGAGAAGTTTGTGGTCATCAGCCAGCCCATCCCAGGAAGCGGCTAGAAAATCATTCTCCCCCTTTAGGTGACTCAACTCATCAAGAAGGTCTTTTTGGGTCTCATGTTGGCCTCCTCACCACAAGACAAGCTCCCCCCTATAGGAGACTTAACCCCCCCATTAGCGGTTCAGAGTTCCCCTTCGAGACGGAGAGAATTACACTAGTACTGCCCTGCGAATATTCGGTGATCCCAGGCCCATTCCTCGACTTTGTGATACCATTTCTTCATAACTTGAAAGAAGAAGTCGAATAAAAATCCCCTTTGAGCATAAGGGGGCAATAGGGGATCAACGATAACTTCTACAAAATAATAAACATAGTAAGTAAACACCAAAGTAAGAAAACAAAATTCTCATTAATTCAAAGGGGGAAAGATACAGGAATGCCTAAAAGAGACTAAAGATTCATAAATTATCTCCTACTCTATGATCCGGCTGGGTATCGCCTGAAGAAGAGGGCTTGCGCTTATTCTTCTCCCGGGTCAAGGGGTCTGGCTCCTTCCATTCCCCATCTTCATCTACGCCAAGCTTGCAGACCTCCTCCGCAGTGAAGAATATGTCGAAGGTTTTGAGGTGTTCGGGGAGAGGGAACGAGATGCCACCATCTTGAATGGAATTCCACCAAATGTGGTCAAGCTTCGAAGATCGGATCCTGCTCTTATGCACATCTAGCATAGTGGTGTGTTCAGCAGGGAGCCCCATGCAGGTCTCGGACAAGGATGAGAAAAACTCTCGGAACCCTTGGGTCTTCACTAGCTTGTTGGTATATGGCTCGAAGAGGGAGGCCTGGTGCTCAGTTGAACGGAGACCCCTCAACTAGGTATTTTCACTGGACAAAGCCTTGAATGACCACTTAGCCTCCAGCAGTTTCTTCTTGATCCCCTTCGACTTTTCCAGCTTCTCTCGAAGCTCCTTCCGGTCTCCCTCATGTTTAGAGTGAGCATCCTCCAGCTTCTGCCGAAGTCCCACCAACCTTAGCGGTGCAGGAAGCAGACTCTTTATCTAGGAGAGCCTTTGGCAAGTAGTCCCGGAGGACCAAGCTGAGAGCCCCCACAGTGGCAGCAACCCCCAAGAAATCAACTAAGAAGGGCTCCACCAAGCCTAAAGAGATGGAGCCGGCCACTCTCAAGATGGAATTTACCTGGGAGCCAACAATGAACTCAAATTGAGACCCATCGCTCATCTTCTGCCTCTGAGGGCTAGGGCCATGACTAAAAGAACCTTCATGGTCCCTCTTGTAACTAGTGGTGGCCACCTTCGCTTAGCCTACCTCAGGAAAAGTCGAGGGAGGACTCTTAAAGAGCTCCTAGAAGGGGACATCCTCCCCGTCAGACTCAATTTCAAGGAACTCGTCAATGAATTCCACTGAAATATAAAAAGAAGGAAGGAGGGGTCAGTAAAACATAGTAAAATGTACCACAACAGAAAAATAACATGAAAGTTAAGGCACTGCAAACACCTTCGCCCAACGGAGGAAAATTTCAAAAAGAATCCTCCGTGACCTCAGCGCCCCCTTGACCTTAAGCCACAAGTGGAGGCTCTAGGGGTCCCGAATTACCAAACTTCAATTTTTTTAAGTCCCTTCCTCCAAAATAGGGGGATCGCTCTTCCTATTCTTCTTAGGCTTGCCACTTTCACCCTCTTTTATCTTCTTATTTTTCTTCTCGGTAGAAGGCACCTTCAAAAATGGGGAAGGAGGGGGGCTTAGTAAAAATGTGATCTTAGCCATAGACCCATTTCTCATAGACCTTAGATGGCCAAAAGTAACCAGATACATTCTTCCCGTAGGTTTCTATGTCTAGGAACTCGCCTAAGAATCTATCCCTGTCAGCAACCACATAATCAGGAACGTAGTAATTCAAAGTGTTCTCGAATCGAGGCCTCACATTCCACCTTGGAACATAATAACAATCGACCTTGCTATCGAAGGTATAGATTGAGGGCTTATGCCAGTCCCATCAGTTAGAGGTAATCTTAATAGGGTGATCTGAAAACCTATTGCTAAGGGTTATGATTCCCTTTATAGTGGTACCGTTATGAACCACATCATTTCTGCGAGAAAGGTAGTAGAGGGATCTAAAAGGTTCGTAGCTAGAATCAATTCCTAGGTTTTCGCAGTGGGTCATAAATTCCATGGTATAAAGAACGACGTTCGAATGCAGTTGGGCCAAATTAATTTGGTGCTCCTCGAGAAACCGGAGGAGGATAGGTGGAAGGGGGAAGTAGAGCCAAAATCCAAAGTGACGCTCATAGATGGCGCACCTTCCGATCCTGGGAGACCTATGGGTTTTGTATTCTCGAAGGAGCTAAATCCCCGAGAATCCTAATAATGAAGGGAAGGCTAGATAACAGACAGGTAATTTCTATGGGAATGGGTCGGGGCCACTCAAAGGTAGGGGTTAAAATCTCCTCGTAAAATAAAACATTGACCCTCCATATCTCTCTGAATGTTTACTTCCCTCTGAAACCTCTCTTTCGAGGTAACCCATTTATTACAAAAACCCAGAGGCGGCGTCGGGCATCTAATCGCCACCTCCATGTTTCCTCGCGGGATGAACCACATCCAGCTGCTAATTGTAAAAGAAAACATGGGATAATAGGCCGCGTGGGTAAAAGATTCCCCAAAATCAATGGGGAAAATGGTGCGAGTTGAAGACCATGAGAGCTTCACACACTCGATGGCGATGTGCGCCCTTGTGACCTTTCCACTTCTTTTTGCCAAAGTCTCCTTAGAAATGAGAGATCGATGCCACATGTTCTTACTCGGCGAAGCCCAGGTACCCCACATGTATAGATAAACTCGAGGGAAACTCATATCCCCGAATACTTCATGAAAATTAGAAATTTGAGGATCGAACCCTTTACAAATGAGTCCGTTCGAAGCCCGGAACTAGAGTCGGTTCAAAGGATCCCAAGTTGATCCTTGGTGTTAACCTTTAAACTCTCGAGCAACTCAGAAATCATCCCCCATGACCAAGCAATGAGTTCGAAGTGACCATATCGAGGGTCAAATCCCCGGGGTAAAAATTGGAATATGGGGTGAATCCAAAATTTGAACTCTCAACTTTTTAGGGGCTTATTGATATTGTGTATTCTAGCTGGCCCCCAAATGTCTAGCTAAGCCTATCCAAGTTAATCTATTTTGTACATAATGTAATATCCATTGGGTAATAACCTCTGGTCCGACCCAGGGAAGAGTCAAGTACTTGTAGCACAAGCAAACAAAAGAGTTGCCCAATCAACCTTCCAATATAAAGGAGAAAGGTAGCATTGTATACTCAACTATTCATTCTTACTTTGATAGAATCTCTTTATAACTTAAGCGTCAAATACTCTTCCCCCCGGACCACTCCGAGGGTTTTGTCTTGTAGGTTCCGATCAGATGAAGTAGTGGATCTGGTGGCTACGGTTTTGGGGCGCATCAGTATGGAAGTATTTTGTTCTTATCTACTAAGAATTACAAACAAGTAATTCCATATATTATGTGCTTGGACCTTCTAGAGACTTCCACATGGTCCATCATGCATTTAAAACCTCCAGAGAAAAATTAATCTGGGCCAATTTCCGCCCATTTTTTTCTTTAAGTGTGACAGTTCGAACATCCATATCTCAATCACCCTTGACCCGTTTTGAGAGTTTAAATAGTCAATTTTATAGTACTCGCGAAGGAGAACCCAAAAATGACATCCACTAACCCTAAATCTGTTCGGGGACCACTAAAAATGATGCCCAAAAGTTGAAAAAATTCAACCTTTTAACCATCAATTTCTAAACAACCTCCCACTTGAATAGATATTGATGTACGAATCAGAACAATCAAGTGAGACACGGAGTTTAACTTGGTGATAGATTGATTTCGATGACATGGATGCTGCATAGGATATTTATGTGTCACCATTTGAGTTTTCCCATGAGAGAGTGCACTTAGCCCTCTGGTTAGGAAATAGACGTGATGTCCTTGAAATTCCCCTACCGCTTGTATGAACGAAAATGCACTTCTAACAGACATATCTCCTAGCCCTTACACTTTCCTCAGTTGTGTCCATTAATCAGTCCATGTCACATGCCTAGTTCTATAATTGTTTCGAAGAATTGTGTCCCAATAATTTCCTTTCGAAGCGGCCACACTTCTCGCTTACATAGGTGATTCTTGGCATAAGATCAGTTCCGTAAACTATGCGCTCTTTCAAGTTCCATACACTCAATACCTTGAATCATAAAAATCAATTTAATGCCTAACCTCCATTCACATTATTGTTTCTTCATCATAGGAATAAAACAGAAGGTATTAAACCCCCACAGTTACCGCGATGGGTCTTTATGGTTTAGTTGTCCCTTTGAACCTAGATCTTGGGATCTCCAGTCACATAGGTTAGGTGTTCACACACGTAACCCACCATTTATTGTAATTAGTCATATTCCTTTGGATGAGTTCTCAACTAACTCTCGATTCATTTTCCTTGTCAATAAATCGATCCAATCCTTTTTTCAAAGAATCAAAACCCTTATCATATTGACCTCATGTAGTAAATATTGATAATTCTCGTAGAGAGTAATCGTCTAATGGTATAGTGTCTTTGTCGAGACACACCATAATCGATATGGCTTTACGCTACACCAATAGGCATTCACATATTTTGGTCATCTTGGTATATCCAGTACTAAAAGGCATAGCTTCCCAATCTTGTCCAACACAATGGACTTAGATTCCTCTATGAAACTAGCAAGCAAGAATCATTTATCTTCTCAATTCAAGCCATATCCACGAGTTTCACACACAGCTTGTTTCCAGTGATCATTTCTGGATTACCTGTGTATCATCTTACTTTCCATTGTAAGCAATTTCCAATGTACACTTTAATAAGCACTTCACACTCTCAATGACTCTTGAGTTTTCTTCTTAAGAGACACCTCACCTTTACAATAGGTAACTAAAAAAGTTAGAGTCATTCCATTGAATATGGCATATCTCTAAGAGACTCAATCATCATATGAATTTATTATCAATAAGAAAATCATCAATTCAAAGACATAAATGACATGGTCATTTTTGTGTCCCTTAGCGTATATGTGTTCATCGACCTCATTGATTCTATATCATTAGCTAAACAACAATTACTTTAGTCAAATGATTTTAGAAGCATTGAGCTTTTCATATTGCTCTATTCCAATTTTACTATCTAAATCTCCAAATAGACATTTAGGTCCATTAGATGCATTTCTAGCTTTCACAAAGCCTCGATAGTAGGTACCATCACCCTTGGAACCATTCTCACGTCTAGAGAACACCCATCAAGTGCACAAATATACATACTAATTGTCCAAATCTACTAGTACTCTAGTCATTTGCCCTTAGGTGGTAGATCAATCTCTTTATTGATAATTGCATTCCACAAAAATTATTGCATGGAATCTTGTTTCTTTTGTTTAGGTTTATCCTCGATCCTTAACAATTTCATCTATGGACTCATAAGTCCATTTATGATAAATCAAGATCCCTATAAAAAATTTCCACAAAATACACTTCTCATCAAGATGTATTTATAATTTTCATATATTATTTCTTGTGAATCTCAAGAAATTGATAGCACTTCAACATTGTGCATATCTAGTAAAGATACTATTTAATTATTCCTTTTACTACCTTCGCAATACGCCAACCCCCGCATTCGAAAGAACTTGTAGGATGGCTCTATGGGGAGTTTCATTTTCCTCCTTATGGGGGTATTTTATTTAAAAGATCGCTAGCCAACATAAAGGCTCCCCCACATCACTTTAATCATTTCTAGTGATTTCATTCAACTACCACATGACCTTGCGAATGTTTTTTCACTGTAAATACCATTCACCAAAGGATTCTATGTATTCATCGTTATGGTCACATATAACCACATATGGTTACTATGCATCACGTAAGTGGTTTCGTTAATTCTCAAACCCAACTTACTAAAAGTCTCGTGTGTTCAATAACAAATCAAACACAAGGTTCGCAGCCATAAAATATATTTTAGGGCGATATCCTTTCAACATCATAACACTTTCCTGTATTGATATTTTATCATGAAAGTCTCTCTTATTCCTTCAACTCTCTTGGAATTAGAGATAAATAAATTTCATTTTCTCAATTAATAGTTCATCCTTGCATGACCACTACAACCAATGTAGTATGAAACAATCGAATATTCAATTAACTCTCATTAGGGCACAGTATGAGTTTATTAACTCCACACAATTCCATGCCAATTTTTAAAGCCAAGTTTTGGTACAACCGCAATTGACTTTTAGACTAATCAAATCAAACTTGAGTTCCTTTGTGCTTGAAACACATTAAAGTTAGTTGCTCGACTCAAGTTCGAGTGCACTACTGGACTCAATTTCGAGTGCACTACTCAACTCAATTTTGAGTTTACCCTCTTGGTTTGAGTTAATGTCTCCCCGACTCAAATTAAATTTTTTCTCGACCCAAGTTTGAGTTCCTTGCATTCTCAACTCAATCAACTCTATTTAAGTCTCTCGTGACGAATTTTCATCTCAAGTACCTATCAAAATTCATAGAGAAAAGTGCACATATAAACTGCATAATTCACATAAGTGCAAATATAACCCTGTGATAATTTAAAGTAAAAATATTACCCTAGATAGTTGGTGTGTGTGCAAATATAACTTTTTCCAGCAGTTTGAGGCCGATTATAATAAAAATATAAATTTACCCTTTCAAAAAAAGAAATAAAAGGTTAACCCTAAGACGCCCACTTTCTTCTTCTATCTTTTCTTTTTTCCTGGTCAGTAGATCTTCTACTCTCGTCGATCTTCTACCCTAAACTACCCACCAAATTTTATTATTATGCCCTTACGGCCTAAAGCAACCCGAATTGCCCTAATCACACCCCGGTCGATCTTCACTGCTAACCCACCCTCCCATTGATCGGCGCCACTTTTCTGCTAACCTTCACGTTGATCAGTGCCGCTTCGCTGCAACCCTCCCTTCGATTGGCGTCAGGAGGTGGTGTTCTAGAGAACAAAAAAATTTAGGGCTAGGATTTGCATTGTGGTGGTGGCGGGGCAGGAGAGGTGGCACTGGGGTTCGTGTTGTGGGGAGGTGGCGCTAGGCTAGGGTTCGCGTTGTTGGGGTGGTGGGGTTGGGGAGGTGGAGCAAGGGTTTGCGTTGTGGAGTGGTGGCACTAGGCTAGGGTTCACTCTGTGGGGGTGGAGGGATTGGAGCTGGGTGGTGGTGGTGGAAGAGGGCCGGGTTGGGGTAGTGGTTTCGGCAGTAGGAGTGGCGGGCTGGAGCTGGGTGATGGCAGCGGCGGCGGACCAACGTCCGACTGGTGGAAACATGGCAGTGATGGTGGCAGAACAAAAGCAGGCAAAGGGCATTTTATCTTCCAAATTTTTGCTTTAGGATGTAAGGGCATTTTGGTCATTTCCAGCCTATCAATGCTCAAAAATGACAAGTCAATGCCGGAATATGGTTTTTAGGGTTATATTTGTACTTATGTAAATTAGTTAGGGTTATTTTTCCACTAAAAATTACCACAAGGTTATATGTGCACTTAATGAAGTTATATAGGGTTATATTTGTATATATCCCAAATTCATATAGTTGTATTTTTAGGTTTTCACCTTCCCCCACATTGGGTTGGTTTTATTGAACATCCCCACACGTGATAAGTTTCTCAAAACCTCGTGTCTAAATTTCTTAGGATTCCTTATCTCATAATTCTAAGATTTTCCAACCAAAAATCTAGAGATTTGACCAAATATTTTGGGATTTTCAATCTCTTAATTCTTAGATTTTTCAATCATAAATCAAGATATTTGACTAAAATTCTTGGGGTTCCCACTCTCCTGATTCTTATGTTTCTCAACCAAATTTAGAGTTCTTAGCATAGTCATGATAACTCACGCTTTAGGTTTTATACCATTGTTCACAAGAACCAATACCCAAGACATAGTCATAAACTAATGTCTTCACGTTCATATTTTTTAGGTCATACAGAATAACCAAAATATGTCGAACGTCAAGCACATATGCTCTATTTGTACAGTCTAAAAATTTCCACCCGTGAGTCGCATGCTCATAGGCAATCAACCAAGATAGCCAATTATCAGGAATAGCCTTGTTAAACCTTTCAAATCATCAAAAAGGCACTTTCCAAAACAATTAATGTAATCATAGCATATAAAAGCATAAAACAATTTTAAAAACAACGTAAATCTAAAATTTTCTTTATATGCAGCTAAATCAAGCCTCTAAATCAAAGGGAATACATCATGGATCAAATAACCCAATGTTACATACTTCATTCATGCATGAATATATTTGAATCTCGCCTAGATATTTCATATTCATGTGCAAATGAAATTTAAAATTTTAACGCATAAGATTCTCAGACCATCCATATAAAAGTCATTGATCACAAGCAGTGAATTTTCACACAAAATGTGGCTTAAAATTCTAAATCTACGCGAGAAACCCACGTAACCAATTATTATACCATGCAAAATAGGTATTTGTACATTGGGTCAAGTATTTAAGAAAATACTATAACATTACGAGGGTTTAGAAAATCAATCATGTCTCATAATTACCAAAAATATGCACTGCTTTCATGTAATTTCATAATTAAAAGGAATAGTAATACTTGATTCAATATTCCAAACTTATGGTATTTATTCTAATTTTAATCCAATCTTTCATGCAAAGAATCAAATATGACTTCTTATCATATCAACATTTAATCTTATAAGCATGAATATCACTGAATTAGCATATTTTCATAATTAGATCATGACATGTAATTTAACATACATACATACCATGTATATCAATTTGCAAAACCGTGGTTACGGCTCTGACAAAAAGTCAACTCCTTTAACTCTTTCATGCCACCAAGCAATAAATCTTGACGTACCTCCATACCAACTTTATCTTCCATAAGAGATATACAATCGTATACTAGAATTCATCAACGTGTACATACAAAAATTATTCATCGTTAAATATATACACATCTCGTAAATTGCTTGAAATGAATATAACCAAAATCAATCAATTTTGAAAAATTCCAATCAAAAGAATTTTCATACTTATTAAAGCACAAATAGCACTCATCCAATTTTTAAAGAAATTAAGGCATGCAATTTCCTTAATTGCAATAACGGAATATATATATATATATATATATATATATATATAAACACACATATAGACATATATATATCTATATAGAAATAAAATATCAACAGAGC
>JAULKM010126196.1:0-20134 GCA_032355605.1 Rubia tinctorum | reverse complement strand
AAACCCCTTATGATGTAAACCTACCTAAATCTAGCAATCTTTCAACAAAAAGATAACAAAAGAGATGTTAAATGCTTTGGAAAACACATGCATTTGTCGTCACATCATGGTCCTTTCCTCAAGTAGACAAAGAGCGGGAGGGATGGTTTATGTTGCGTAAATCGGAGTGGTTTTTGTTTGAAGGGTTTGAATTCTATTCAAAGTTTCTTGGGATGAGTGTTCCGGTATGGACAGAGGTAAATGAGTTGTAAAAACATCATTGCATCACAATGGAGTTTGGGTTGGAATAAGAAATTTCAGCCTTCGTGTCTCGAGAGGTAGGATCTCCTGCAGATGCATCGGAAGATTATAACATGGTGTTCTCATGCAATTTCAGCTTCTATCTGCCAGCCAAGCCTTTTCATGGTAACTTTTGTGTCGCGTACTAGAAATGATTAAATGAATTAGTGTTTGCTAATATTCAATTTTTTAAAGCTGTTGTTTATAGACTTCAAAAAGAGACCACTAATAATGACCCATAAAATGCGCTCTCCAAATGAAAACATGCTCGACTTACGTACACATGTGTACAGATTAACATAAGATGACAATAGACAAATTAAACGAGTGTTAAAGTGGATATTTCACTATCAACAAAGTTTATAGAATTGAATCAACTCATAAATGCGAAATTTTGTTGGATTAAATAAAAATAATTAAGCTTCGGTTTATATTCATTATATCAGCTATTTATATTTTAAAGTACATGAAATTGATTGTTAGTCCTTTAATCATGGCCAATTGGAATAAATTTAGCCTCAACTGATAGACCTACTTAGTCTGGCAGTAATGAAATCAAATGATCAAATTTAATATATAGGCAAAGTTCACCTGGTACGAATATTTTATCTTTTAAACAAATCAGTTATTTTCGTACCCCGTATGGGCGAAGCCAAGAATATGAAAATTATAGACATGACAAAAACATTTCTGCATCCCATCGAGCCCTTTTCCACAACTGGGGTGGTGTTTAGATCCAATCATTTGATGCTCCTCCATCTTAGCAGCGATAATATCTAAATTTCTGATGTGTCAAAACTAACTGCTCTTATTCATAAATATCCTCTTCAGCTTGCAACCACTTTGAATTCCAATTCCATTAACGAACTCTATGACTTCTTTATATCTTTGGTGGCAATAACTATTACACAAAGAAGTACATTGAATATAATCACTTCTTGGAATAGTTTTGTTTGTCTCAAATTAAATTTTTTGACCACAAATATCTGTTAGTTTTAGTTTGTATTTACAGAATCACATACACTTGCTAAATATAGGCTTAGAAGGTCATTAGAAACAAATCCTGCACACCACACGAACAGACATGCTTAATTAAATGCATTTTAACCAACATACTGGTACACTCCAAACTAAAATTTTTAAATGTAGCATAATTGGTTAAAAAGGGTTAAAGACAATATATGCATCCAAATAAAATAATGGTTTTTAACATTTTATTAAGAGTAATTTTAATAAATAAATTAAAAACAGGCCACAGAAACTGATAATTTAATATATGGCATGTTCTATTAACTAACTTAATAATTAAATATTCCTTTAAAAACTCATTTAATTGGTTTTATGTTATCTTTGATGGGTGGTCATTTTTTCAAGTCAACAAAGAGCATGAGGGATGATTTATGTTGCTTAAATCTGGGAGGTTTTTGGTTGAAGGGCTTATGTACTATGGTAGTGCCTTAGGATGTGTGTTATGGTCTTGACAGATGGGAATGAGTTGTACCAACCTCATCCAATCGCAACGGAGTTTGGGTTGGATCAAGAAATTTCATCCTTCATCTCTCGAGAGGTTGGATCTGCTGCACATGCATGGGAGGATTATAAGATGGTGTTTGATGCAATTTCAACTTCTATCTTCTAGACAACCTTTTTCTTGGTAACTTTTGCATTGCATACTAGAAATTATGGATTGAATCAGTGTTTGCTCGAATTTAATGTTGTAAACCTGCTTTTTATACTCTTGAGGAAACGACCACTAATAAAGACCGATATAGTGCGCTCCTGAAATGAAAATATGCATGACACACGCACATGTGTACAAATTAATGTTAGATTACAAGAGACTAATTAAACGAGTGTTAAAGGGCATATTTAACTATTAACAAGTTTATAGAATGGAATTGGCTCATAAATGTAAAATTGTGTTGGATTTAATAAAAATAATTAAACTTTAGTTTATATTCATTATATCACGTATTTATAATTTAAAATACATGTAATTGATTGTTAATCCTTTAATCTATGGCCAGTTGGATTAAATTTAACCGTAACTGGTAGACTTACTTAGGTCCGTAGTAATGAAAACAAATGATCAAATTTAGTATGTATGTGAAGTTCATATGGTGCAATTGTTTTATCTTATTCATGGCTCCTTTACTTCCAAAGCCCATGTGTGTAGAGCAGAAAAAGAAAGAAAGATTAAAAACATGAAAGAATTTGCCAGGCACCCCCTCGAGTTTTCTTTCCACAACTAGGGCGGTGTTTGGATCCAATCATTCGATGCCCCTCCAGCTTAGTATCGATAATATCATAATATATTTTGCTTCTAAACCATCTACTCTTATTCATAAATCTCCTCTTCATCTTGCCAACACTTTGAATTCCAACTTCCATTAACGAACCCTACAACTTCTTTATATCTTTGGTGGCAATAACTTTTGCTCAAAGAAGTAAATTAAATTAAATCACTTCTTGGAAGAGTTTTTTTTGTCTCAAATTTAAATTTTTGTACACAAATATCTGATAGTTTTAGTTTGTATTTAGAGAATCAGATATACTTGAAAAAAATAGGTGTAGAAGCTGATTAGAAACAAATCTTGCACACCACTCACACGCAAATGCTTAATTATATGCATTATAACCAACATACTAGTACACTCAAAACTAATATTTTTAAATTTAGTATAGTTGATTAAAATAAGGTTAAGACAATATGCACATCCTAATAAAACAATGGTTTTCAAGATTTTATTCATAGTAATTTTAGTAAATAAATTGAAAACATGCTAGAGATACTCAAAATTTAATAGATTGGTTTATTCTAATAGCTAATTTAATAATGAAATATTCCTTTTTAAACTTATTTAATCGGTTTCTTGTTAGCTTTGTTGGGTGGTCCTTTTCTCAAGTCGACAAAGAGCTGGAGAGATGATTTCTGTTACGTAAAACAAGGAGGTTTTTGGTTAGAGGCTTGACTAATATGCTTGGTGCCTTGGGATGAATGTTCTGGCCTTGAAATATGGGAATGAGTTGTACCAACTTCATCGCATCGCAATGGTGTTCGGGTAAATTTCATTCTTAATTTTTGGAGAGGTTAGATTTCCAGCAGATGCATTAGAAGATTATAAGATAGTGTTTCACGCAATTTTAGCTTGTATCTTCCAGCCAGGCCTTTTTATGGTAATTTTAGCGTTGCGTACTAGAAATGATGGAATGAATCAGTGTTTGCTCGAATTCAATATTTGAAAGCTGCTGTTTATAGACTTGAGGAAATGACCACTAATAAAGACACATAAAATGCTCTCTCCAAATAAAAACATGCACAACACACGCACACATGTGTACACATTAACATAAGACAACCAGAGATAAATGAAATGAGTGTTAAAGTGCATATCTCATTATTAACAAAGTTTATTAAGTTTAACCGGCTCATAAATGTGAAATTGTGATGGATTCATTAAAAATAATTAAAATTTAGTTTTATATTCATTATATCACCTATTTTTATTTTAAAACACATAAACCTGATATTTAATCCTTCAAACTTTTTCCTGTTTCATTTAACTTAACCTTAACTGGCAGACCCAATTAGTCCAGTAGTAATGAAAACAAATGATAAAATTTAATACATAGGGGAAGTTAATCTAGTGCCAATTTTTAAATATTTTTATTTAATCCTTTATTTTCAAAATATGTATGGTTAAAGCCAAGAATATGAAAGATTAAAAAACATAAAAATTATAAACATGATAGAATTTGTCAGGCATCCCATCGAGCTTTTTTTCCACAACTAGCAATGGAGGTGTTTGGATATGATCATTTGATGCTCCTCCGACTTAGCATCGATAATATCATAATTTTTACGCTTCTCAACTAACTACTATTTCAGCCAAGATTTTTCATGGTCACTTCTACATCGTGTACTAGAAATTATAGAATAAATTAGTGTTTGCTCGTGTTAATGTTTTAAAGCTGCTTTCTGTAGACTTGAGAAAATGGCCACTAATAAAGACCCATAAAATGTGCTCTCTAAATTAAAACATACACGATGCAAGCACACATGTGTAGATATTAACATACGATGACAACAGACTAATTAAACAAATGTTAAAGTGCATCAAACACCATTTTAATTCTTCTTCTTATCCAAAAATAGAAAAATGTCGTAACTCACTCTTCTTGCTTGCATATTCTCCAATATCGAAACCATCAAACTCCATTCCACTCATATTCTTTTCCAAAGAATAAAAATGTCATTCACATGTGCTACAACCAGTAGAGCTGGCGGCGTTGACCTGAAACCTCGCCGAAATTTGGGGAAATGGCCGAGGCAAGCTTATCTGCCGTTGTAGAAGTTAACTAAACAAGGAAAAGTTGGCCCACATAGTGCTTCCTACCCATTCAATGTAGTGTGGCATTATTTGTCGGTAAAATGGGCACACATATTTATTAGAATAGATTCATGCATTGTGGCACGTATATTGCTAGAATAGATATGTCAAAAAATATATCCAAATTTTATAATGAATTGTATGTATTATTATATATTTAGCAATAAAGACGAGGGGGGAAAGGATAATTATGTATTTTAATTAAATCAAAAGAAGAAGAATTGGTCAAAGTGTGTGTACACGTGCAATTTAAGTGTTGGAAATGGACACTTTTTTTGTATATTGCTCTAGATTACAACTCACCCACTGTAGAGATGTTCCATTTCACCGTCTGCCTCTGCAAATTACAACCAGCTTGGTGCACTGTACAAGCCTACAAATGAGAAGCATAACAAAAAATGGAATTTGGTACATCAGTCACATTAGGAGTTTATTTCTAATATGATTGCAACATACAACGATTAATTACGGTAAAAAATTTCTAGATCATTTCTATTTTCATATGATCAAAAGAATTGTGCAATAATTCATAATACGCTTTAAGAGATTTTAATTTCTTGAGCGAATTCAAAGAAAAAAATTATCAATTTAGGTGGTGTTAACTAAGTACAATCAAAGTTAATGAACATCAATACGACATGTTACAAACAAATGCACTCACAATTTACTAAGTTAGTTAAAAAACAAACTGTTTAACTAAATTAAACTCACTCTTGTTGCATTCATATACTTTATTATCCATACAATCAAAAACAATTTTTATTCTTCTTCTTATCCAAAAATAACAAAACTTTGTAACTCACTCTTCTTGCATATCCTACGATATCTAAACCATCAAACTCTATTCTCACTCTTTTTCTTATCCAAAAAAAATGTCATTCGTAGGTGCTACAACCGGTGAAGCTCGCGACAATGACCGGAACCCTTGTTGAAACTTGGGGAAATGGTCGAGGCAAGCTTCCACATATCACGAAAGTTAACAAAGAAGGGAAATGGTGACAAAGACAGTACTTCATTCCTGTTCAGAGGAGTGTGGCAGCATTTGTCAGAAAAATGGGAACGTATATTAATTAGACCAGCTTCATTTCATTGTGGCACGTGTACTGCACGAACATATATGTATAAAATTATCTCCAACTTTAATAATGGATTTTATGTATTATTATATGTTGAACAATATGAAATAGGGCAAAAAAGGATATTTATGTATTTTAACTCAAAAGAAGAAGTATTGGCTAAAGCTTGTGTGCACGTGCAATTTAAGAGTTGGTAATGGGTACCAAAATTTTATAATTTATATTGCACTAGATTTCAACTCTGCCTCTACTAAGTTGTACCATTTCACTACCTGCCACTGCTAATTACGTCTAGCATGGTGCACCGTACAAGCATGCAAAACAGAAGCATAACACATGGTAGAATTTGTTACATCAATAAAATTGGGATTTGATTTCTAATTTAATTGCAACATAAAACGATTAATTATGGTAAAAAAATTCTAGATCACTTCTATTTCTATAAAAAAATAGTTCAACAATTTATAGTATGCTTTACAAGATTTTTATTTGTTGAGCGAATTCACAATTGAAACTTATCAATCAAAAAGGGGTGTTATCTAAATATAGTCAAAGTTAATAAACATCAATACATCACGTTACAAAACAAATGCACTAGCAATTTACGGAATTAGTTACAAAATGAACAGTTTAAATCACTCAAACTAACTTTTTTTTGCATATATTTCCTTCATTATCCAAACAATAAAACTCCATTTTAATTGTTCTTTTTATCCAAAAAAAAAGAAAAATGTCACAACTCACTCTTCTTGTTTGCACATCCTCCAATATGCAAACCACGAAACCTCATTCTCACTCCTCTTCTTATCCAAAAAAAATGTCATTCGCAACTGCTACAACAAGTAGAGCTGGTGGCTTAACCAGAACACTCACCGAGACTTGGGGAAATGGGCAAGACTAGCTTCCCGGCTATTGTGAAAGTTAACTAAATGAGGAAAAGGCAGCTGAGATAGTGCTTGGTGCCCATTCAGGGGAGCGTGGTAGCATTTAACGGGAAAATGGGCACATATATTTGTTAGATGTGCTTCATTCATTGTGGCACGTATACTGCACAGACAGATATAAAAGAAAATATCACTAATTTAATAATATATTTTTATTTAATATTATATGTTGAGCAATACAGACAAGGAGAAAAAGATGAATATGTATTTTAACTCAAGGAAAATGAATTGGTCAAAACGTGGTTGTGAACATGCAATTTAATAGTACTTGGTAATGGGTAATTTTTTTAATCTTGTATATTTAGCTAGATTATAACTCCACCACTACTAATTTATAACATTTTACCATCCACCATTGCATATTACATCTAGGTTGGTGCACCGTACAAGCATGCAAAAGAGAAAAGCATTAAAAATAAGTAAAATTTGCTACATTGGTCAAATTGGGATTTTATTCCAGATAAGATTGCAACATAAAACAATTAGTTATGGTAAAAACTAGCTAGATCATTTCTATTTTTTATAAACAAAAAACTAGTGCAACAATTCATAATATGCATTACAAGATTTGGATTGGTTTAGCCAATAACAAGAACAAACTTATCAATCTAAGTGGTTTTAACCAAGTACAACCAAAGTTAATAAATTTCAATACATCAGGTTACAAAACTTATGCACTCGCTATTTACTTAGCTAGTTACAAAACAAACGATTTAACTCAGTCAATCTCACTCTTCTTCCGTACATATCCTCCATTATCCAAACAATCAAACACCATTTTAATTCTTCTTCTTATCCAAAAATAGAATATGTTGTAACTCACTCTTCTTGCTTCGATATCCTTCAATATCCAAACCATCAAACTCTATTATCAGTCTCCTTCTTATACAAAGAATAAAAATGTCATTCGCATGTGCTATAACCGGTGGAGCTGGAAGCGATGGCCAGAAACCTCGCAGAAACTTGGGAAAATGGCTGATGGAAGGTTCCCAGCTGTCGCATGAGTTAAATAAACGGGGAAAAGGCCACCCATAAAATTCTTCGTGCCCATTCGGGGGAATGTGGCAGTATTTAATGGGAAAATGGGCACGTATATTTATTAGACGTGCATCATTCACTGTGCCACGTATAATGCATAGACAGGTATGTAAAAAATATTAAAATTTTTATAATGGATTTTATGCATTATTATATGATGAGCATTACACGCGAGGTAAAAAAGATAATTATGTATTTTAACTGAAAGAAAATGAATTGGTCTGCTACAGAGCTGGCGACGTGACCCGAACACTCTTCGAGACTTGGGGAAATGGCCGAGGCTAGCTTCTTGGTTGTCGTGGAAGTTAACTAAATGGGGAAATAGCTACCGAGACAGTGCTTCGTGCCCGTTCAAGGGAGCCTGGTAGCATTTAATGGGAAAATTGGCATGTATACTGCACAGAAGGATATATAAAAAATATCTTCAATTTTAATAATATATTTAATTTATTTTTATATGTTAATCAATACGGACGAGGTGTAAAATGATGATTATGTATTTAACTCAAAGAAGATGAATTGGTAAAAACGTGTTTTTTAACGTGCAATTTGATAGTTGGTATGGGTAATTTTTTTATTTTTTTATATTGTGCTAGATTATAACTCCTCCTAGTAGTGGTACCATTTTAACATCAACCATTGCAGATTACATTTAGCTTGGTGCACCTTACAAGCATCAAAAGAGAAAAGCATAAAAAAAGTAAAATTTGCTACAACTGTCAAATTGGGATTTTATTTCTGATAAGATTGCAACATAAACCAATTAGTTATGGTAAAAAAAATTTATATCATTTCCATTTTTTTGTAAACAAAAAAATAGTGCAACAATTCATAATATGCTTTTACATGATTTTGATTGGTTTAGCCAATAATAAGAACAAACTTATCAATCTAAGTCGTTTTAACCAAATACAACCAAAGTAAATAAACATGAATACATAAGGTTACAAAACAAATGCACTCGATATTTAGGTATTTAGTTACAAAAATAGTGATTTCACTCAGTCAGACTCACTCTCCTTGCGTACATATTCTCCATTATCCAAACAATCAAACACCATTTTAATTCTTCTTTTTATCCAAAAACATAAAAATATCGTAACTCACCTTCTTGCTTGCATATCCTCCAATATAAAAACCATAAAACTCCATTCTCACTCTCCTTATCCAAAGAATAAAAATTTCATTCGCATGGGCTACAACCGGTTGAGCTGGCTCACCTCACCAAAAATTGGGGAAATGGACGACTAAAGCTTCCCCGCCGTCACGGAAGTTAACTATACAGGGAAAAGACATCCCATAAAATGTTTTGTGCCCGTTCAGGGGAACATGGTAGTATTTAACGGGAAAATGGGCACGTATATTTATTAGACATGTTTCATTCATTGTGGCACGTATACTGCACGGACATGTATGTACAAAAATATATCAAATTCTTATAGTGGATTTTATGTATTATTATATGATGAGCAATACAAATGAGGGAAAAATGATAATTATGTATTTTAACTGAAAGAAGATGAATTGGTCAACTACATTTGGTGGAGCTGGAGGCATGACCGGGACACTCATCCATACTTAGGGAAATGGTTGAAGCTAGCTTCCCGATCAGGGGAGTGTTGTAGCATTTAATAGGAAAATGGGCATGTATGTTTATTAGACGTGCTTTATTCATTTTGGCACGTATACTGCATGGAAAGATATATATAAAAAATATCTCCAATTTGAATATTGGATTTTATTTATTTTTATATGTTGAGGAATACGGATGAGGGTGAAATGGATGATTATGTATTTTAACTCAAAGAAAATGAATTTGTCAAAACGTGTTTGTGAACGTGCAATTTAATTGTTGGTAATGGGTAATTTTTTAATCTTTTATATTGAGCTAGATTGTAACTCCTACACTACTAAGCAGTACCATTTTACCATCCACCATGGCATATTACATCTAGCTTGGTGCACTGTAGAAGCATGCAAGAGATGAAAGTATAAAAAAGTAAAATTTGCTTCATCGGTCAAATTGGGATTTTATTTTTGATAAGATTATAACGTAAAACAATTAGTTATGGTTAAAAACTGCTAGATCATTTCCATTTTTTTATAAACAAAAAACTAGTGCAACAATTAATAATATGCTTTACAAGATTTTGATTAGTTTAGCGAATAAAAAGGACAAACTTATCAATCTAAGTGTTTTAACCAAATACAACGAAAGTTAATAAACATCAATAGCCCAGGTTACAAAACAAATGCACTCGATATTTACTTTGTTAGTTACTAAACAAATATTTTAACAAAGTCAGGCTCACTCTTCTTGCGTACATATCATCCACTATCCAAACAACCAGACACCATTTTAATTCTTCTTCTTATCCAAAAACAGAAAAAGTCTTAACTCACTCTTCTTATTTGCATATCCTCTAATATCAAAATGATCAAAACTCCATTCCCACTCTCCTTCTTATCCAAAGAATAAAATGTCATTCGCAGGTGCTAGAAGAGGTGGAGCTGGTGACGATTGCCAGAACCCTCACAAAAACTTGGGGAAATTGATGATGCAAGCTTTCCATCCATCGGAGAAGGTAACTAAACAAGGAAAAGGCAGCACATAAAGTGCTTCATGGCGGTTCTGGGGAACGTAGTGGTATTTAATAGGAAAATGGGCACGTATATTTATTAGACATTCTTCATTCATTGTGGCACGTATACTGCATAGACAGATATGTAAAAGAATATCTCAAATTTTAATAATGGATTTATGTATTATTATATGATGAGTAATACGGACGAGGGGAAAATGATGATTATGTATTTTAACTGAAAGAAGATGAATTGGTCAAAACGTGTGTATGAACGTGCAATTTAGGAGTTGGTAATGGGTACTTTTTAAAAACATTTATATTCCCCCACCACTAAGTTGTACCATTTCATCGCCCACCACTGCCAATTACATCTAGCTTGGTACACCGTACAAGCATTCAAAGGAGAAGATCATAAAAAAAGTAGAATTCGCAACATTAGTTTAAATGGGATTTTTATTCTGATAATATTGCGACATAAAACAATTAATTATGTAAAAAAATTGCTAGATCATTTCCATTTTATATCAAAAACAACTAATGCAACAATTCATAATATGTCATTCGCAGGTGCAACAACTTGTGGAGCTGGCGGCCATGATCGGAACCCTCGCCAAAATGTGGGGAAATGGCCAAGGAAAGGTTCTCCGCCATCGCTAAAGTTAACTAAATGGGGAAAAAGTGGATTAAAATGTGCTTTGTGCCCGTTCTGGGTGGCGTGGCATCATTTGTCAGGAAAATAAGCACGTAAATTTATTTGACGTGCTTCATTTATTGTGGCATGTATACTGCACGAGCATATATGTAAAAAACATCTCCAATTTTAACAATGTATTTTAATTATTATTATATGTTGAGAAACATGGAAGAGGGGAAAATGGATAATTATAAATTTTTAACTCAAATGAAGATTAATTTGTCAAAGCCTGTGTGTGCACGTTTTTTTTTTTGAGTTGGTAATGGGTAATTTTTTATATTGCGATAGATTATAACTCCATCACTGCAAAGTTGTACTATTTCACAGCCAATCACAACAAATTACATCCATCTTGATTCTCCATATAAGCATGCAAAAGAAGAAGAAAAAACATAACAAAAAGTAGAATTTGCTAAATTTGTCAAATTGGGATTTTTTTTCCTGATAAGATTGTGACATAAAAAAATTAAGTTTGGTAAAAATTACTAGATCACTTAAATCTTTATATAAACAAAAAAAATTTGTGCAACAATTCAAAATATGTTTCACAAATTTTTTATTTGTCGAGCGAATTCAAAATACAAACATATCAATCTAGGTGGTGTTAACTAAATACAGTCAAAGTTAATGAACATCAATACGTCATGATACAAAATAAATGTACTCACATTTGACTAAGTTTGTAACAAAACAAAGAGTTTAGCTCACTCAAACTAACTCTTCTTGCATACATATCCCCCATTATCCAAACCGGGGTTGTTATCCAACTAGCCAATCACTCTAGCACATACCCAAAAGTTATTGTGAAAGATGTGTTGAGGAAAGTTGACTCTCTGACATTCCTCACCGATTTTTATGCCCTTGATATAGAGAGTGATAATCATGCCACACCTATTTTGTTAGGTAGGCCATTTTTAAAAACTTCAAGGACAATAATTGGTGTGTATAATGGAACATTAACCATGAAATTCAATGGACGGAAAATAGAATTTGACACTAGCAATTCTATTCATCATCCTCTTAGATACCCTTTTTGCAAAGGTATTGATATTATTGATGATATAAAGCAAGATGTGTTTGAGCCCAACGATAGCAGTTGCTTGAATGTTGTCGTAGATAATGCTTTAAATGATGCTTTGATTGCAAATGTTGTTAGTACTAACTTGAAGGAAAACAAAAATAGTGAATACCCTCTTGGGAAAGCAACTTCCAACACCCTTCCTGTGCCAAGGTAAAGCCTATAAAGGTGGGTTTTCCTCATTCTCATGAGAACACTTCCGTGGAAGAGTGCAAACCACCACCAAAAGTTCTTAAATGTTCATCTCTTGGGGAAGGAGAGAAACCCCTGAATGCTCATTCGATTGATATTTCCATGGAATAAAAAGGTGAGCTACTAGACATGTTTACAGAACATGAGTAAGCATTAAGCTATGTGCAGAAGATCTTGTTAACGGATGACGTAGATCCCAAATGTTTTGTCCCGGATAGAGAAAGGAAGCTGATCTTTTCGGTCCATATGGTGAATAAGTCTAATAAGTGAGGTAAGTCGTGCCGATGACATTAAATAAACTTGGTTTTGATCATCCGGATCCTCACTCTAGACTTTCCAGTAATATTGTTTCAATTTACGTTTTTGTCATTAATTTCATTATCTTATCGTGTTCTTCTCACGGGTGTGATTTTCCATGATTTTGAAGCCAGTCAAAATTCATTTCACTGAATAGATAAAGGAGTGAAGGCTATAAGAATGGATGAAAGGCCTGGAAGTTGGTAACTACTAAAATTTTATTCTAAGTATGGGAGACGTTGTCCGTCGCGAGTCCCGATGAACTATGGATTTTTTACAACTCCCAACTTCATTTCTTCATGAGTCGCAATGAGCCTGTCACCATTGCGACCAAAATCAGAAGCAAATTTCAAAAATATGAACTTACACGTACAAATTTTTGTGAGTCATGAAGAGGTGTCACGACTCATAACACATCCTCGTGAGTCGCGATAGCCATGTTGCGAGCGCAAAGAAATCAGGAAGAATCTGGAAAAATGCCTCCCAATTCAACTTGGTCGCGAGTTATGACTTTTGCATTACGCCTGATTTTACCGAGTCGCGACAGTCTTATTGCAATCTCTATGAAAATCAGAAAGAGTTTGAAAAATACTAGTCCCAAGATTGAATTTTCGCAACTCCTGATTGGTTTGTCACGAGTGCCAGGGTCATTTCACTTTTTAAAGTCCGTCTACTTCTTCATCGTGACTCGTGACAATCCCATCACGAGTCGTGACACTACAGCTATAGGAAAAAATGGGCGGAACCCAGTTTTTTTCCAGCCAACCCTGTCAACACCGCCGCTCCTACACCATAACCTTCGAAGCTCCACCATTCTCCCACCAAATCCAGCTGGAAATCACCATTTAAACGGGCCGCAATCATTATCATACAAACCCCAAATTTATTTCCATCTCATTTCACCCCAAATCCCACCAAAATCCGCCAAGAACTCGAAATTCTAACATTTAGGGATTTCAAATTTGCAATTGAATAGAGTTAGAAATTCTCGTGGGCTCGTTTAATCCATCACTCTGGGCATCTAATTGGTACATTATTTAATTTCTTTTCTCTTAAATTTTTATATTGCTTGAATTGTGGATTTTTGTTAATATGTCAATTTATGGAAATTGTTGGACTGTGGACGAAAAGTTGTATTATGGATTAGGAAATGTTCATATGGTGTTCATAATATAATTTTGGATGAAAATAGTAGGATTTGATTTTCGCTAGTTTGTTTTTGGCATTGGATAATGAAATTATTAGATTTTATGGTTATAATGGTGTTGTGGTTATTTTGTGGCTATGGTTTGTTCTTTTGGTTGATATGTTGCCTATATGGTCTTCTTTGGATAGATACTTCGGACATTGTTAACATTAGCTAATTCACCTATGTTTGTGCTTCTAGGAAATTACATTAGTGAATATTATGTGTCTTAGCTTTATATAGATCTCGAATTGTTGGAAATTACAATGCTTGGCCTAAATTGCTGAAGCAAGACATAATTGTGGCATAGTCTAATTAGCAATGCATATGGATCGAATTTTACATGCTTGGACATATAAGTATTCTTGCATCTTTGTAGTAGCTTTTTGATGATTGTAGTGTGTCGACTACGTCATTTTTGCGATGATTCATAGTTTCTATAATGATGCTTGGATGATTATCAATGTGTGTTACATACTTTGGGGAAATAATATCCTAGTGATGATTGCATGATTTTTGTCCATTATATCCTTGTGCATTTGACATTGTTCGTTATGATTGATAGATATGCCTCCAAAGAGACCTAGACCTACTCGAGATATGAGTGCATCCGCTCCAGCTCAACCTCCTCCAACGGTATCCAAACCAGCACCACCACCTCCCCCAGACAAATTTATGGGCTTGCGTCGGATCACCGATACCCATGTTGATAGATGAGACATTTTAGCCTCAAGGAAGATCTAGGAGACATGTTTCGCTGATGAGAGTGCGTTGAAGGTCCTTCAGCTAAAAGAGCAAATTCTATGCCTCCTCGATAAAAGAGGTATGAGAGGTTTCTTGCCACAAGGTTCACCAACCTACCGGGGATACACCTTGGAGTTCTTCTCCATGGTGAGGGCATGCACTGAGTAGAATGAAGTGCCCTACGAGGGGTTCACTCGGTTTCATCTGAATGACCGATCCATTGAGATGAGCCTCTTAAATATTAAGGAGGAATTTGGTTGGAACGGAGTAGAGATTTAGGCAAGGTTCGATCCAGAGAGACATGCCCCACCATTGAGGAGAACTTCTTATTCTTACACACCATCACCAAAAAGGTACCGAACATGAGGAACAAGAAAATATGATCATCCATCCTGCCCTTCGATATGTACATCGCCTACTTTCCACCAATTTGTTCTGTCGTGCTGAGGCAACAAATGTGTCGAATGATGAGATTCGCTTCTTGTGGGAGTTGACTAGTGAGGGACCGGATATGGAGGATGGTATGATTTATCGGTCACAAAGGTCTTTGAGGTAGAAAACAAGGACAGTGGAAAGATAGCAGTAGTGGAATGATCACCCTTTTGCAGAGCATTTGTGCATCACCACTCTTGAGGGCCTTCAGCGACTTGGTAGAGGTGACTCCTATCGCATCACATTGGCTCAGATGTCCAACTCCAACCTAATTAAGACCAAGACCAATCCAGGGGTATTTCATTGGTTTTATGGGGCTGGTGGTGTAACATTCATGAAGTTTCCACAGCCCCAGCGTACTAAGACGGAGATGGATACCCCGGTGAATGATTTGGCAATCGATCCAGATGCTGAGTGCTGGAGGGACTTTCTACAAGAGCTTTATAACCTCCCGATTTGGACTAACAAGGGCGCTCTTCCATATACCCGGGATACACTGTAGGATGCACTGCGCTCGATACCTTCTTCCCCACAGCAGCAGCAGCCTGATCTGATGCAGGAGGATTGCAGCCACCATAACCAATTCCAGCAGCCACCTCCATATTTCTACTAGCGATTGTGCCCCATGATATATGACCACAACCTATATATGAGCACAATGAGGCCAAGATCCAGGGGTAGCAAGGTATAGGGATAGGCGTTAGAGGAATGAGGAGTGGATGAATCTTTATCGGCAATGCTACGGATTTTGTGGTTCATCCTCACAGCTGTGATTATGAGCATATTTTACTTTCGCACTCCCCTACTTTGATTTTTATTGTGTTTTGCTTTTTTTATCTACATTGAGGGCATTGTAGTGATTCAGAGTGGGGAGGGGATTACTGTTTTCTTTGGGATGATTTAGACTTAGATATTCTGGATATTTTTGTTGGTTTTGGGATGTTATGTTTTGGTTTTTTCGGATATTTTTGTAGCTTTGACATGTGGATGTATTTTAGCTAATTTTGATTGGAAAAACAAAGAAAAATGAAAAAAATTGGAAAATTAATAAATTTGAAAAAAATTGAAAATGAAAAGAACACCTGCTAAGTTGAAAACCCGAGAGGGAAATTTAGGCAAAATTGGGAGCCTGGATAGGCCAAAAACCCAAATGGGCAGCCTAGGAAAAAATGAGAGGCTAAATGTATTGGCGAGATGTGAGCCATAAGAAAAGTAATGTGTGGCTAGGATGAAAATCCAAAAGGGCTCCTACGAAAAATGAGAGAAAGAGAGGGATAAAAGGTGTTACAATTTACTCATTTGCCAGCGTTGGAGCATAAGGTTGTTGTGGGTACATGGATGGATTGGGTAGCCTAACATCATGGGCCTTCTTGGGATTGGGTAATTTAGCAGGTAAAACCAAGTAAGGTATGAAATTCTTGATTCTTGGTATACTTCATTTTTGGGTTGGTGTATTGGTATGAAGTGAAACTTGTATTTGAAAATTTGGCATGGTTTTGGATTCACTTGGCACCATTGGATTTCGGGAACATCAATTATGGATTTGGAAATGTTTCTATGGGAATTAGCGAACTGATAAGTGGTATATTTTGGTAGATTTAGGAATAGGGGTATGTGTGATAAAATTCTCATTTGATGTTTGATTTTGGGACTTATGATATTGAGAGTTTTTTGAGGCTTTGATTGGGGGAATATTAGTATTAGGATGGAGGAACATGTGAACTTCTTTGTGTTCTTGAATCTTTTCATACTCGAGGTCGAGTAAGGTTCAATTATGGGGAGGTTTGATGTGTCCATATTCTACGGTGATTTTGGGATCTTTTGTACTCATTTTGGTATGATTTCATGATTTAGATACTCCGTTTTAACTTGAAATTCTATTAGGACAGTAAAGGGCGACTTTCGTGCTCTTATCACTTTTCTAAGGAATTTTGTCAGACAAGGTAGTAATTCGAAGATTTGAAAACCATGAGAACTACTTTTCGAAGACAATGAGGACAATGAAGAAATTGAAGACCATGAAGACTTGAAGATGTGAGGAAGAGATGGCTACACTTAGACAGGAAGAAGAAAACATTGAAAAGTAGCTTACTTTGTTTGTCGCAAGTCGAGACGCATGTATCGCGAGTAGCGACAGGTCGCTGCCCCTATCCACTTTTTGACCTATTGTACCATTAATACCATAGTATTGTCTCACCTTCACACATATTTTTCTCCCTAATTATAGTGTTCTAAAGCCCTAGTTTTCTACCATTTTCATCTTTGTTTTATCCCGATTTTATGTTTGAATTGCTATTGTTGTTTAGTAAGAATTCTTGTAGCTAAATTTAGTCTTGGGAGTAATTGATTAAGGCTTCCAAGCTCACGTATGGAGAATTTTATATGAGCTATTTAATGCTTTGCTATTGTGTATTTATTGTGCTTTGAATGTTTGTTGTTGAATGGATTAATGGTGTTGGAAGTTTGAATATATGAATTTCTTGTATGATTGCTTTGGGAGAAAGTAGTTAGTTTTCCCATCTTTTGATATGGAATCCAAGAGCATGAATTAGAGTTTCTAATATGGTTGATGATTTGAAAAATGTTAGATGAATGTGATAATGGTGAATTCATTGTCATTTGTTTTGTGTAGCAAATGGGAGAAGTATATGAATGTTTAATGCTCTTGACTAATCTTCTGTAAATGCATGAATTGGTTCAATTCTTAGACACAGTGTAGTGTTTATAAGTGTTATCAAACTCGTTGATTCTTTGTACTTAATGCTATTAATGAGATACTTTTAGGTGTTGATCGACTAAAGGAGTCATTAGTGAGGTTTAGTAAGAGATGTCGAATTCACTCTTCCAAATTACATTGCTTTCCAGTTAACTTGTCTTTAAATTCATAACTTAGAAAAACCCAAACCAAAACCCCCCCTCTTTACATGCTTATATATAGTCTAGTATTTACCCTTATATGTGTAAACCCTTAGGAAAAGATCTCTTCTTCATGGACAACCCCGATTTTCCATTATCTATTTAGTTGTAGTTAGGAAGCATTTAGGGCTTATAAATTATATTTTTGTGAGGTATGACAACTACCTCGAAAGTGGTTGAAAACCCTAGCAGCCGCCAAAGGCAGTGCCGGTGCTTGGAGCTGGCCATGACAAGGGTTGGGCTAGTCGTGCCGGCGCACGGCACCAACTCTGGCACCGGCCGTACCGGTCGTACTGGTACTTCCCGTGTCATTCGGCATGGACCGCTGGCCGGGCCTTGTTTTGCTCAGTACCTAGGTGCTCCCCGCGTCATTCTTCACACCTTGTGGACTGGTCTTGGTTTTTTTGACTTTAAATGGCGCGGATATGTAAAACAAAATGTCCCACCCCCATATTTAGCCAATTTTTGGGTCAAAAGAGTAGACCGCTCATGCCAGATTTTGGCATGGCCCATGCCTGGTGATACAGACCGTGTAAAGGCCCCATGACACTAGAGGTGCCGGTTGGTTCAAGTTGTGCTAGCTTTTGGTCTGCGCCAAGCATGTGCGGTCCGCGCCAACCATGGCTTGTTCGCATGGCTTACTTTTTTCTCTCTGCTATGGGTGAACCATTGGTCCGATTTAGGAGTTCTTGTAGTTGATCTTATGGCACTCTAGAAGACAAATCAAATGGTAACACCATCAAGTGCTGATTCTTCTCAAATATTTCCCACAACTTTGTGCAACCTTGAACAACGACCACTAATATACTTTCGAATGGCCTTCGGTATCTTCTACCATTCTTGCGAACAACCTTAAAATATCTACTGCCACCCTTGCAGATGGCCTTCCACCCAAAAAAATAAAAATTTACTCATGAGCAACTACTAATGAGATCAAAGAGGAATACAAAGGGTCCATTAGTTCCAATTAAGTCTACAAAATGTGAAATTTAGACAAGAAAACCAAAAGTGGTCGTCTAAACTCTTTGTCGTGCAAACCTAACTAAAACTAGTAATCAACGACACAAAAGATGATAATAAATGTGTTAAATGCATCGGCTAATGCATGCATAATGGTGCACATCAATCCCACCCACTTAAAACTGTACTCGTCCTCGAGTAAAGAAAAATGATAAAGATTAAGAAAAATGTAGTATGAAAAGAGAAGTTACCTAGGCCTTTCGACCTATCTAAGCTTTACTTCCCATTTTTGCCTAAGTTAGCGTTTCAGATTTCCAACTTAGCTGGGTACATATATTTTTATTTTTTTTCAAAATTTTCAAAATGATCTTTAAAGGAGCTATTAGCTACATAGAAACAACCAAAAGTCATAAGTGTTATCTAATCCCCTCCCCACACTTAAAACTTGCATTGTCCTCAATGTATATACACCACCACAAGAAAGTGGACCTTTTGCGACATATATACATGCAACCAATGTGTGAATGTCGTATATTTACCACGCTTATGGTAATATGTCGTTCATTTGCAACATTTTACCTCATTTCATTGACATGCCACTTTTTGTGAAACTTATGTGACATACTATTTAGCGTCTTAATATTACGGCATATTATTTACAACACTTTACTAAAATGTCATGATTAGATGACACAATTATGATTTTTTGTTAATTTATGGCACAGTGGTGTCATTTCTTTGATATGTCGCATGTTTTGTGACATACGTGCGGCACTTTCTAAAATGCCCCAAGATTGCGATAAATTATTTACAACACAATACAACAATGTGCTAATTAGGCGACACAATTTTAAATTTGTTGGAAAATTTTATCACAATTGTGTCATTTCTTGGATGTGTCACCTCTATTGTGACATATATGCGATAATGTTCCTAGATTACAATAAATTATTTATGACATTTTAATGAAATGTCTTAAGATAGTACCATTGTAATTGTATTACAAATTTGTGATATAATTGCATCACAAATTTGTGATATAATTGCATCATTTCATTGTTATGTCAAAATACTTTTTTTAAAAAAATTTAACCGTCGAAGACGGGGTTTGGAGGGTGACCTTCCCTTTTCCATTAAAGCTCAACTGTTTCCAATAATTTTGGATGTAGTTACCCGTATGCTTACATAGGTTGCCCGAAGGCTTAAATTTAAAGTTGCCCGTAGGCTGTAAATAAAAGTTTGACTAAAACTTGTATTGGTTGCCAAAAAGTACAACCAAAATGAAATCCCTTCCCTCCACTGCCACACCCCGTGTAGGCGGA
>JAULKM010126177.1:0-20136 GCA_032355605.1 Rubia tinctorum | reverse complement strand
GTCTCTATATGTTTTCTGGTGTTGGACCTGCTCTAGAGGTTGTGTGATGGTATGAAATCCAAGATGGAGGGATTCATCTTCCTTTCCTTAATAATTGTGGGATTCCCTTAGGTGGTTCAGTGGATTCATCTTCCTTTCCTTTAGGTGGTTCAGTGGATGGTTTTGGGTTAGATTCATTGAGAAACAACTTGGTAATGTGATCAAGGGCCATCAATCGATCATTCAATCTCTTCAGGATCTTATCAGAGAGCTTGATAAGGAAAAGAAGGAGCGTATATATGATCGTCAAAGGTTTGAGGAGAAAATTATCCATTTGTCAAGCGATTGGTTTCTTTCCAAAATGTCTCAGAAGTAGAGTATGGTGGGTGCCAGAATGGATCTTCCTTCAACATCAACTACTCATCCTTACTAATTATCGGAGTTGATCATTGCTCCCCATGACTGAACTATTCAAAAGCTTAATGACTATATCAAGAGGCTTAATCAGGAGCACCTGAACCTTCAGTCTAGGATTTCTAATTCAGAATTTGAAGGGTTGAAGGGGGAGCTAAAGAGGGGGAGCAAACCATTGAGGATCAAACCACAAAAACAGTCATATTTCATCAATGCCTTAGGTTTTAAAGTATTCTCTTTAGGAAAAGGGATGAACTAGAGATGATACAATATGTGAGGCCCCAACTAGAGACTTATCTTAGTGAATAATCTTAGAATCTTTGAGAGGGTGACCCAGGTCTTCAATCGGTGTATAATCATGCTAAGAATTGGCTCAGCTGGCTCGGCCGTTGGATTGAAGTTTCCCATCGTTTACCTTCTAGCTCTGAAGCTCCTATCCGTCGAAGATTGGAGTGACAAGTCGTGGATAGTTAAACCTTAGTAATCCGAGTTTGTAATTATGGGAGAAGGGCTAATATAACCAGTCATAGAGGCAATCATTTTTTATTATGCCCTTTACATTCTTTCTCGTATCATCCTTCATTTTAAAAAAAAGAAATATACAAATGTAGATATAAGATTCGCTGTGATATTTTGGAGGAGATAGTATACCTTGGAACCTTCGCCCTCCTTCACTAAGACTTTGTCTTTTGATTTAATTTGGCCTTCGGTCGTGCTTATGTTCTTCCATCTTGGGGAATTCCAGTGCCCCATAACGTTCATCCACTTTAGGGAGTATTTCATCTCATGGGAAGAACTTGTGATATGAATAACGTTTGTCCTCTTTAGGTATTTTTTATCCCGTAGGGAGAACTTGATAGCATAAGGTTGTTCATCCACTTTAGAGAGTGGTTCATCCACTTTAGGGAGTGTTTCATCCCATAAAGAGAGCTTGTAATGCATAGGATCATCTTCTGGACAGACCCTATGAATCAGTTATCCTCTGATGGAATTTTATTCTTTTTTATTCCAGGAGATCGTCTTCCTGTGATACGTCTCTTTATTGTATATTAGCCATCATCTGGTGGGATTTAAGCCTTTTAAAGACATCATATGTAATCTGAATGTAAACTGTATTAAAATTTTGAGACCCTAATGTTCCTCTTTAGGTGAAAGACTCATGGGGCATCACGTTCAATGAGAGAAAAAAAAACCCCATTGTTCCTCTTGGGGTGAACTACTCCCCGGGCATAAAAAATAGAAGGTGTATCCAACCTATATCTCTTTTTTGTTAGGGAAGTAACATCCTGGGTTTGGAACATGAGTTCATCATTTTGATGGTTATCAGCTTCGGGGAGTTCGGCCATTTCTTTACTGAAGATTGACGCTCAAGGATTCTTTCCCTTTCGCGATGTCTTCCATCCTTTTTTCTAGTACTCTGGGTTCTTTCTACTTTATGTAGCTCCATACAAGCGAGGGATTGCACATGTGTTGTTTCAAAGTAAAACCCAAGCATTCCTATTGTAATAACCCAACTAATAGTAGTGATCATATAGAGTACATGATCTTTCGTAGCGGTTTCTATGGGAGAGTCCCTGGACCACAACAACTTTCTTCATTATCATAGCTTCTTAGGATCGAGTTGAACTCTTAAATTGTGTTGAGCTCCTTTCCAGCTATAATCATGCAATTTGGGCCATATCCTGATTGGCTCGCAATGAAGCAACACCATTTTCCACTAGGAACTTCAACACCTGATAGTAAGGTGATCAAATAGCCATCGCCTGGTTCATCCACTCCAACCGAGTATAATGCCAGCGAATTTGCATAGCACCATTTCGGTCTTGTCATCGTGTTTGATCTTCACAGGAGGGTTGACTATGCCGATAGATAATTTGACCCTACACATGAACCTTGATAAGAGATATATAGACTTTCACAATGCGTGTCTTTTGTGCCTAAAAGATTGAAAAGTTGGAAAATATAACTTCCCCCTCGCTTTCATCACGGGCAAAGTATCTCTAGACCAAGGAATTTCCTATGTATGTAGATATAACCAAGGGATTGGAATGTGGAGTGTTGTTAGGGACTGCTTCAGCGTCAGAGAAGGTGATGGTTTATTTTTTACCAAAACGCTTGTTCTTGGGCTTCTTTGGTGGCTTGGATTGTGCCCAGTTCTTCATTGAGGTATTTGAAAAACCTTCAACGATGATTCAATTGATTGTGTTAACCACTTTTCCATTGGTGGGGACCGGTTTTTGCCTTCGGCAGAATGCCGATCCTTCTCCATGTTAAGGCGTTGATCCTTCCTTTGTTCATGTTTCTTTTCTCTTCATTTAGGGTTGGAGTCACTGCGACTTTGTTCTTTTTCCTTCGGGTGATCCTCCTTATTAGAAGGGTCAATACATTCTTAGAACATTCCCCGAGAAAAGAACTTCTCAATCATTGACTTCAGCTAGTAACAATGGTCCATGTCATGTTCCTTGTATTTATGGTAATCGCATAATCTTGTTGACGTTCTTCTCCCAGGGTTATTCTGTTAAGGTGGAGGTGTTGATAAAAATTGCATGTTGATGGCTAAGATGTTAGCCCTAGATATGTTCAAATGAGTATATGAATCAAATCATGTACTGGACGTGTCCAAGCCTTTCATTTGTTTCAATGATCGGTTTAGTTGGTATCTCTCTTCCGCTTAGTGGTGTATCTCTCCATGATAGCTTGGAGTTGCTGCATGGTAGTTGAAGTGTTCGTCACTAGCTTCTCGTACAACTTTTCACGGGTTATGTTGTTCATGTACCCTGAGATAACGATGGTGAAGTTTTTCAATAACATATAAGCTCTTCTGTGTAGCGCATGCAGAAGACCACAATTGATTCATTAGGCTTCTATCCTAAAACTGAACCCACACTAATCCTAGTGGAGGATCGATATAAAATCTTGAAATTCAAATTTCATCGTCAACGACACTGCCTCAATTGAACCCGAAATGACAGTGGCGAACCTCGATTCTCTCTAACACAACAAGTTTCACAACTACATAGTCAACTTAGGTCATCACATCTTGGTGGCCACTACCAATTGTTAATGGTAGTGGTAATGTGATGGTGGTTGTTCAATGTTGGTGTTAGACTAGGGTAGTTATTCAGTGCTGAGTGTGGTGTGAACGGTGGTGCGAAATTGGTATTGTTGGTGTGGTGGTAGGCGATGATGTTGGTGTGGTTATTGGTGGTGTTGCAATGGTGGTGTAGGTGAAGCAGTTGTGGGTGGATGAGGTAGAATAATGGTTGTGAAACGATGGGTATGTGGATGAAGAAGCTGGAAAAAAAAGTAAGGAATATAAAAGGAAAATGAGGAGGGATGAAATAACTAATTTACCCCTGAGAATTAGGGGTGAGTAACGGAAATTATAAAGAAAACGACCCCGGGACCCAAAAACTACGTTTCAGGAATGTTAGGACAACTTTTGTGAACAAATTTCCAGGGTCTAAAAACATCAGTTTTTAATATGTTAGTAGCCAAAAATAATAATTTAGTCTGATAACTTTATAGTATGGTTAAGAGAATCAGTAGGTGGAAACTAGTGATGCTGTTAAGATTCAACAGTTCCATCACTTTTTACATCTATATTTATTTATTTATTTCGCAATATCCTTCTTCATAACATTTTCGGAAACTTGTACTTAAATTCGAAATAATAAAGGAGACTTAAACGTTATTAACCCTGTATAGTAAATAGATCTTCAGAGATCAAACAAAAAGTACCTTAATTCTCATCACTATTCACAAGTTAAAAGTCATGTTTTCAGTCTATACACACGAAAAATTGACACTATATATAACATTATAATGGGTTAGATGTTTACCATGAATCTTATTTTCCATCAAAACTTACAACTACACCTAAAAGTAAAAGAAATTATTAAATTAAAATGTAGCATCCCATTTTTATGAGTCTAACTTCCATACTCTAATTTTGAACAAAGAGTTCATTGTATATTTTATATAAAATCAATTCCAAAACACCTATAAAAAGTTTTTTTAATTTTTAAATTTTAAATTTTTTAGTTTTTTAATTTTTTAGTTTTTTTTAAAAAAAATTCCAAAACACCCTTCCTATTATTATTATACTCTACACAAAACAACAAACAATTTCACTCACATGTCTGCCTGGCTTGTATTAGTTGAGGGAGTTGAGTGGCATTGTAATGTGGAGTTGTGGGGTTTTGCTGCCCTTCGGAAGGCCAACAACCTAGTACTCCCCCATCTTCATCTTCATCTTCATCTTCATCTTCATCTTCATCTTCATCTTCATCTTCAATCCAAATCTACACTGCCTTCCCCAAATTATTACTTAATCAATGTTTCAATTTTCTGCAAAACTGCTCTTCTTTTTCTTATACTAGTAGTTAAATGCAAGTGCATTGCCACATCCCACATGCACTGTTGACTTCATCATGATCTAACCTGTCAAGGTTTCCTCTGCAATGCATCCTCCGAGGTTTAAATTTGTTTTCTTTAAGGTTTTAGAAATAAAACTATTAGGACGGTTGTAACTTGTAACATCAATTTTTGATAATTATATTTTAAAAAATGTGACGAATCTAAGAAAATTTCGTGTGATAATACACTAATTTATATCAATGAATTTTTTTAATTAGAGTAACGTTTTTTTATTCGTAAAAGTTAAAAGTGGAAAGATTAAAGAGAACAAATGGAGTTAGTACGCAATAAATAAGTGAAGAAGCTAGCTTGATAAAGTACAAAGTAAAACAAATGGAGTAGTAGCATAGGGTGATCAAGGAATAATCATGTATAGCGTGTACGGATGATGCTTTAGTGCTGCAAGAGATTAAATTATTGGACTCCTTTCGGCTAATTAACGTTGTTTCATGAAAACTAATGTCAAACCAAAGAATTTTTTGCGGTTGAAGATCGCATCGAGCTGCGGACGATAGCAACAACGAAACGACAACAAAAGTAGGGTGCCAACGATCTGCGACAGCAAATAGCTGCGGGTAACGGTGAGAAATACGTTGACTTCGGTTAAAATTAGGGTTTCAGGATCTTTGCTATGATACCATGTAAAATATAATTGGTTAATTTATTAGCATTGATATCTCATCAATGCCACATATTTAATTAATGACAAAGTCTTGTATAAGACCGTCTCACAACGAGACCATAGATTAAATTGGAAATAATTCAGCATGGAGTTTCCAATGAAGTTTTAAAAGTTCAAGGGTTGGGTGTGTAATTTTGTTATTTTACTTTTAAATCCAGGTACAAATAATAAACTTTCCTTCTTCCTTTCTAAACTTCCCCAAACAAAAATCGTTTCTTATTCCCACGTTTCTGCAACTGCTCTCCCGCTCTCTTAAAGCTCTCAAACCTCAACCGCACAACCACTCATTTCCTTCAATTTAACCGCACATTTTCTCCATTTTCTTCTAGATTTCTTTGGCCCAGTTATTCGAATGGAATACAGGGAAGTTGTGCTTCATTTTTCAGCGAATTTTCCGATATTAGCTTCAATTTTCGATGATCTACGACCTTCATGTTCTGCTTATCTGCAAAGGTAAAGTCTCTGCTCTGCTTTTATATAGTGTTTTATTATTTTGTTCGATTTGTTTAAGTTTTTTTGGTGTTTGTGCTATTCTATGCTTCGTGTAGGTTTTCCAGAGTATTTATTGGGCTTATTTGTGGTTTTCGTTGATGATGTAGTTGAGTCTTCTTTTATTGTGTTTTCTATTTGATGTTTCTAGGGTTTATATTTTTCATTGTGCTAATATTTGGGGACTGCTATGTTTTTTTGTGTTTGGCGAAGAGTTCTTGGGAATTTCATGTTTCACTGGTTGTGTATGATGTTATTCGAGTATGTTTGTTGGGATTTTGCATTGATTTCATTTTTATTTTGATTGTGTGTGATATTTTTGGGGTTTGTCACTATTTTTGCTTTTTCTTGTGTTGTTGTTACTATTTCTTAGATGTCTAAGAAGTTGCCCACTGATGCTGCAATCAAGAAAGAAGGAGGATATGTAAGTTTTATTCTTTTTCAGTTGTGATGTTTTAGATACTGTTATTGATGTTTTTGGTTCTATTTTTTTATGTTTCATATTTAAACTTTAATTATTGTTATCTGTGTTGGTGTGATATTTTAACTTCACTGTTTAATGCATGTGGTGTTTTCACGTTTAAGTATGCAATTGATGTTCGATTTTGTTGTTTTGAATTTTTAGTGTGTGTTGTTGATATTTTTAAATTTTTATATTGTTTTTAAAAATAATGTATGTGATGTTACTTTATTTTGTGCCCATTTTGTGGTTGTGTTTTTTACTAAATTATTTTTTTGTCCCCTACATATGTCGCAATACCATCTTTTGGTCCCTGATGCCAATACCGCATACATTCGGTAACCAACAAATAAAAAATAATTTGTTTGGTCCCCAAAGGTGGTTTTAAGGTAAAGTCAACAGAAAAATTGATCCGAAATATGTAAAATGACCATTATACCTCTGGTTTAAAACTAAAAAAAGAAGAAAAGACCCAATTCCTGCTGCCCAGACCCGACTCTGGAAACCCAACTCCGTCACGGTCCCACCATCCAATTTCGCCGCTGCCCCGCCACCCAATTTTGGCGCTGCCCTGAGTTCCTCCCTGCTGCCCTGACCTTTTCCCCACTGCCCTGACCTCTTCCCCGCCACCTGATTTCTCACTGCCATCTCCGGGTTTCCATTACCAGCTTCTCGAATTGCAGAGACCTAGGGATTAGAATTTTTTTCGGAAAATTATTCTTGCGAGGTGGTTGTTTCAAATTGCTGATAAGGGAGTGGTGCGAGTTGGTCAAAAGTGCAAAGTCGCTGCGCTCGAGATCTGGGAATCCAGCGTTACTGTCCTACTGCTCTGATTCATCTCAGGAGAGCCTAATCGTCCTTGCCTCGTTGTTGTCGGCTTGATTCGAATCGCAGAGACCTAGGTTTTCAATTTCTGGGAAGTTGTGTGAGTTGGTTGATTCAAAAGGCCAACGAGGGAGTGGTGTGAGTTGGTCGAAAGGGGAAGTGGTTGACGATGGTGAAGGTGAGGGTCGCATGGGTGAGTATGAAGAGAGTGGAGAGGATGGAGAACGACGGTGAGGGTGAGGACGATGGAAGACGGTGGAGATGGAGGTGTGGTCGGCGACGGAGAAGCTGATCGGAGAAGAGCATTGGTTTCTGGATTTTTTAATTATTTAATTAGTAAAATTATGAAAATACTCCTGGCTATATCTGGAAACCATTTAGTCTTACCTGAAAACCACCTTTGGGGACCAAACAAATCATTTTGTATTTGTTGGTTACCGAATGTACACGGTATTGCAATCGGGGACCAAAAGATGGTATTGCGATATATGTTGTGAATAAAAAACAATTTATTTTTGTTTTTCCTCCTATTTTTTTAGATTTATAAGAATGATCCTGGTAGTGATTCATTGGATAACCTCGTTGTGGACATAGCAAAGAAGTTTACCAAACAGCTGAAGGTAGTCGTGTTGTAGTCTTTAAATATTTGAAGAAACTAATCATCAAAAAGGAGGGAGGCTCTGTAAGTATTATTTTTCTTCAACTGTTGTGTTTTTTATATTGATGTTGATGTTTTGGTAATGATTTTGATGTTTTATGTTAAGCGTTAAGTGATGATAGTCTTGCTGGTGTGATATTTTAGTTTCAGTGGTTAATGCTTGAGATTTTATTTAGGGTTTTTTTATGTTTTAAGTTTGTCATTGATCTTAGTTGTGTTGTTTTGATAATTTAATAACTGATACTGACGTTTCAATTACTGGGATTGATGTTTTATACACAGTATGTGATGTTTTAACGTTTTAGTTGTCAGTTGTGTCATTTGTGCTTTTTTGATATTTTATACACAGAAGTTGAAGTTTCTAATACTATTTGTGATGTTTTACCGTTAAAATTAGTCAAAATGGTCATAGGTTCAGGAGGAATGTCAAGATTGTGACAACAGTATTTGTATTTGAGTTGGACAAAGGTGTTGTGGAAGATATAGAAGCTACTGATACTCAATCAACTCATGTCAGTTCATAAGATTTCTTTTCTAATCCAGAGTTGCATGACGCTATTGATGAGATCATTGAAGAGTCGTGCTCTTGTTTCTGTTTCTTTGAAGAAAGAATCAGAGCCCACATTTGATCTTGGTGTAGATGGAGTGGAACAGCCACTGTCTTCAATGGTATCGGGACAAGGCTAGAAACAAAATGTGGCTAAGTCTTAGAAGGCAACTGGGAAGGGAAATAAGTCTCGGAAGAAATAGGATTTGATTTGTGAAGAAATATTATTTGACTGTGATGTTTCACTATTTTTGAATGATTTGTTAGTGCTGATGCACTGGATGATTACGTAGTTTGATGATTTAATCAGGTTTAATTTGGTGTTTTTAAGTTGTTGATTAAGGATTTGTGGGATGCTGAACCTTTTTGTGATGAAAGATGTTTAAACCTTTGAAAGTTGTGGTGTCCGGCATTTTTCACAAGCAAATGTAGAAATTTTTGAATGTGATAGTTTTTGAAATTCATGTGATGTTCTATTTACAGTGACTTATGCTTTGAAAGTTTTGTTCAGATGTTGAGCTTTTTGGGGGGTAACTTGGCACTTTTAAGTGTATACAATGATAATTTTTTTATGTCGAGTTATGAGTGATTGATGTTTCAAAGATTGGAAAATTATTAGAACTACTTATTCTTTAATACTCCCTTCGTCCCAACAAAAATGACATATTTACTCTTTCACGGTCTTCAATGAGTATGTGTGGCCATAAATATATCTAGTTATATATAACAATTCCGCATAAAAAATTGATATTTAGAAAATAGATATTGAAATGAATCTAACAATATCTCACATGATATTTTTATTTTATACATAATAATTTATATTTAGGGTCAAAGTTTACAAAGTTTGACTTGGAAAAAGTAAATGTGCCATTTTTTCTGGGACAAGGAGAGTATAAATAAAGTCATACGAATCAACTTATATCTTTCGTCATTTAAAAATGAAGAACATAAGTGGAAAGAAGTGGAACATTAAAGAAGTTAATATAAGTTCAACAACAGTGGAATGTGTAAGTGTTGTGGAGCATATGGATGTCCTGTTTAAATCAACATCCCGATTGTTACGTATTTTTAAAACATCAAACACGCAATATGAATCATCACGGTCTGATAGTGTAACATCACAAGATGAGAGCAAATAATGATAATGTTCGAGAAAGTTGGCTTTAGATCAACGGCGTATTCGGTGTTTTGGAGCCAAATTCTCTTCTATATAGTTTCTCTCTTTCAATTTTATTTCCCCCATTGTAGTTTTTGCTTCCTTTTTTTTGGTAGTTCGAGAACTTCGGAAGTAGTTTTCATTGATGATTCATTTGTGATGTTTGTTGCTGAATATTCGTGTGAACTTGCTCAGTCAATTCCAACATAATGTTGCATAGTTAAAATATCATGTCATATAGTTGTAACATCAAACAAGATAGAAGTAACATCACAATCATATTGTTGCAAATTTTAATTGTGTTCATGCTCAGTCAATTTTTACCATCATGCTACATAGTTAAAACATCATGCCAAATTTCAGGAACATCATTTGCTATAAATAAGATCTTCAATTGCGAATAGTTATTTTCATAATGTGAAATAGGCTCATCTACACTTTTTAAAACTTCAAAATAAATGTTGATAACGTGAATACAAACATATGAAAGGTTGGGCATTTTAAATGAAACTTAATGCAAATTGATAGGATGTTGCTCTGTCCAAAGACAAATCAGCAACATGTATGGAAAATTATTCGTACAAATCAGGCTTTTCAAATACAGTTTGCTTCTCTTAAAATCAAAAAATTGAAAGCTCGGAATGATTTACAAAGAGATCAGCAACCTACCTTGTGAAGCAGGTATGATCGGTTCATCATTGACATTCGATCCAATTTGTTGTGTTTGACTTTGTTGTTGCATCATTTGTGTGATTACTCTTTGAATCTACAATTTTCAAAATTTATTTGATTCACGGATATGAGAGGATTGATGTTAAATTAATATCGAATTGTAGTTGTAGATTACTTTATTGATGCTTTGTTAATGTTGATCGACTTTTTTCTTCAAATTCGTCGTGGTTGTTTGGTGATAATGAACATTGGTTGAAGGATTTGGTGTTTGTGAAAGATTTTGGTTAAGAAAATAATGTCCAATCGACTGTGTTTGAAGAGTTTTAGGGGAGTGTGTTTGGGCCAGGGATTCTATTTCACGCCTTTAGGCTAGGAAGGGATTTTTGGGTTGAAATTTGCGTATTCGCTCTGTAGTCCCTCTTTTTTTGAAGCTTTCACTAATGACCCGGGCTCAATTTATTTATGATTTTTCCCCAAATTTGATTTGTCATTTCCCATTTTCTCTCTAGTCCCTAGTTTCACAATGAGACGGTCTCGCAGAAGACAAACTCTTAAACAATGGTGCATGAATATCTAATCAATGACACATCTCTTCAATAATGAGGATTACAATATATAGGGACACAAACCAATATCTAACAGGAATAAGATTCTAAATTCTCTAAAAAAATACCATATATAATCTAATCTACAGGGAAAGCTAATTCTATAAGGTAACTATCAATTATAACCTTTTCAATAAGGAAAATATTTATATTTCCTTATCACCCTCCCTCAAGTTGCAGCATAATGAACGAGAATGCCCAACTTGCGTCAAATATTTTTGTCTTGAGATGGTGCGTGTGAGGTCAAACCTGATCTTAAGGAACTTCGTTATGTGAGTAGTCATGATTTCTTCCCTGCCGGTCAGCCCTTTTAACCAGGATGGCCCTACAGACGTGAGTGGTATATGCTTCTTGCTGTCGGTGTGTTATATTGGGATTTCCTTCTCCTTTCCATTATTACTGTTGTCACTTTACTTTTCATGTCAAATGGCCCTGCTATTTTGCAGATATGTCTGTCGCTAAATTTCTGGCCGATCTCTCCAAGCTGCCTCGCTGGACAGCCAGCGTATGCCCGTCCTCGCAAGTTAAAGAGACTGGTGGGGCCGTTAACCAGCCGATCAAGACTATTAAGTTATCTGATACTGTCGTTTCTGAGGAGGAGCCATCCGTAAAGAAAACACGTTGTGATGTTGGGGCTGCACAGCGGGAGGCCTGGGGGTGTTGTCCGGACCCCTGTTATTTCCAATATTGAGGAAGTGCCTCAGACATCTGACTCACAACTCATCACACAGCCTGGCACCAAAGCTTTCACAATTCAACATGTTCAGGCCATCAGCTTTTCTCCTCCATTCTCTCATGGCTCTACCCCTCAGGACGTGGCTGGTTACGGCCTTCTGTGAACTTCATACGCTCATGATGACTTCCTTTCTGAGATAGTTCCTCTCCTCCACTACAACATTTGGCTCAGGGAGTGCTCCCTGAACGTGGCTGGGACCAATTCCACGGCTGATCGTTCCATCTCTGCTGCCTTGGAGGTATTTCTTTGCTTTTTTTCTTGGTTATTTACTTTTATTTTTCTTCTCTTCTCTTTCTTTGTTGACTTCCATAATTGTTTTACCTGCCTTTAGAATCTTTGCTCGGCCAGAGCTATGCAGCTGGAGTTTAAGAATTTGCAACACAGGACCAATGAGCTTCTTTGTGGGATTGCTTCCTTGAAGAAGTCGAACGCGAAACTAGATCGAGTTTCTAAATGGGTGCTTGAGCTCGTGCATGACCTGGAGCTGGAGAAAGGCGCTACTGGCACTCTGCAGGCTTATTTGACTAAGGTTGAGGCTGAAATTTCCACGCTGAAGGCTTTCTGTGAGTGGGTGTTTACCCATAGGTTTCTTATCCTGTATTCTTTGTTGTGCAGAATTGCGGGGCTTCTGAGATGCTGGGTCAGGCTATGCTGAAAGGAATTGATGTCTACTTTAAAACTGTGGAGGAGAAGGAGCTGCGGACTGGTTTAGGAAATGCCTTCATTCCCTTTCGCGAGTACATCTTCTCTGAATACTTCTCTAAGTTGCATCCTGACATGACCCTCAATGAGCTAGAAAGCTAGAACCCAAATCTTGGCTCCGTCGAATCGGACGCTCACTCTACGACTGAGACTTTTTGCCCTGTGGATGGAAATGATGTACCTAGAGGAAACGGAGCTCTGGTCATGCTTATGAATGAAATTGTCACCATTGTTGACGCGGCTATTGATAATACCAAGGAACCATGATGGCTTTGTTTGTTATGCTTGGAAAAAACTCTTCTTTTTAATCCATGTGGTTTTAATGTATGCCTCTCTATTGGGGCTTTGAATATTGGTTCTTCTAGTGGCCTTGTTTAGCCTAGACACTTGATTCTTGTATAATGCTTTTTATTTTTTCATTGGATATCGGCTGGTTGGCACTTTTCCCCCAATTAAGCGACATGGTTGTTTTTGGTTAACATACCTTGTTGTTGCCCTTTAATTTTATCCATGTCATATTTTTTCCAATTCATTTCCGGTTATGCATCGAAGCCTTGACTTATTATTTTGCCTTTCCTCGTCAAAGTTTGCTTGTTTAGCCGGTTTGAGAGTCAAAACCTGTAATTCACCGGATTGTTAGGGCCAGGTTTGCATTTCAACTGTAATTTTCCAACTTCACGAGCTATACCCCTCACTTTCCAACCATCGTGGTGTCGAGACTTTCTAATTTGGTCTATTTGGACTCCGCCTACGCTTCACTGGCTGTTCGAGCCAGAGTTATGTTTTGGCTTGAGGCGGGCTTTCTACGTCGTAGCCATCGTAATGCTAGAGCTATTGATTTGGCATGTTCGGACCGTGTCTGCAATTCGCTAGCTAATCAAGCCAGTATTACATTTAGGCCTGGGCTAGACTCTACATCACGACCATCGTGGTGTTAGAGCTATTAGTTTGGCATGTTTGAGCTCGGCCTACTATTCGCTGGTTGTTCAAGCCAAAGTTATATTTTGGTCTGGGCCAGGCTTCGCATCCCGACCATCCTGGTGCCAGAGCTATTAGTTTGGCATGTTCTGGCCCGATCTGCAACTCGCTGGCTGTCCGCGCTAGAGTTGCATCTTGACTAGGGCCAGGCTTTGCATCACGACCATCGTGGTGCCGGATCTGTTAACTTGGCTTGTTTGGACCCAGCCTGCAATTCGCTAGCTGTTCGAGCCATAGTTGCATTTTGGATTTGGCCAAGCTTTGCATCACGGTCATCATGGTGCCGAAGTTGTTAACTTGGCATGTTTATACCCGGCCTTCAATTCGCTGGTTGTTCGAGCTAGAGTTGCGGTTTGGGCCTGGGTTCTTGACATTCAGAAGTGAATATATGGCTACTTTTCTCTTGCATTAACACTTCAAAAGACAGCAAAAACTCTGGAGCGCAAAACTGGATTTTCTTAGGATTATACCCCTTATGGGTTTACAAAATATTTGATGCCCTCGGGAATCCTGTCTCGCCCGCCAATGTGTCAAACTATTTAATTACAGGCGTCATTCTACTAGATGAAAATTCATTTAAGTGTAGTACCTTCTCAGGTGAACCACATTCCAAGTGCAGGGGATTGGCCTATTGTTCATCGCTTCCAACTTGTACATCCCCTTTTCCTAGCACTTCGGCTACCTTATACGTCCCTTCCCATTATGCATCTATCATTTTCTGCCCTTGAGCCCTGCTTGCTTCATTTCTTCTCAAAGCCAAGTCCCCTACTTTTAAATATTTGGGTCTGACCTTGTTGTTGTAGTGTTGTTCCATCCAGGATTTGTATAAAGCTTCTTTCAACCCTGATTTCTCCCTAAGATCTTCAAGCTCCTCAATATTTTCTCCGATTTCCTGGTCATTTTCTCCCTGTTACATTGGCTCAATTACTCTTCCACTGTGTACTACGATCTCTGGGGAAATGTTTGCCTTTGTTGCGAAACACAGGCTGAAAGGGGATTTCCATGTGGCCATCCTGGAGGTGGTTCTGTATGTCCACAGAACACTTACCAACTCCTTATCCATTCCCCCTTGGCCCGTCCCATCCGTCTTTTCTATCCTTGGACTATGGTTCTGTTCGTTACTTTCGTTTGCACGAGAGTGATCCACCGACGTGAACTACTGCCTTATGTTTAGCCCAACGCACCAAGACTTAAAAGGGTTCATGGATGAACTGCTTCCCACTGTCACTCACTATTACTCGTGGAATCCTGAATCTGTACACTATATTTTTCCAGGAGAATTTAGTGATCCTCTTCCCAGTTATAGTTGCTACTGCCTCGACTTCTACCCACTTGGTGAAATAGTATATTACTACCACCAAGAATTTCTTCTTTCCTGCTGCCTCAGGGAACAACCATGCTATGTCAATTCCCTATTTGGAAAAAGGCTAGGGTGACCTTATGTTGTTCATTAGCTCTTCCTGTAATCTCTACACCTTGGCATGTTCCTGGAACCTGTGACATTCTTTTACCATCTTCTCCGCATCTGCTCTCATAGTCGGCCAGGAGTAGCCAGCTCAAACTGCCCGCAGTGAGACTATTTGTGGCCCTTGATGGCTGCCGCAACTCCCTTCATGTATCTCCTGAGAATTAAGTCCACCAGTTTGGGTTCTGCACATCTGATATGTGGCTACATATGTCACCTTTTATACAGCAGACCATTTTTCATGGTGTACTGTGGTGTTTTTCTCTTGACTTTTCTCGCCTCTTTCTCTTATGATGGCAACGCTTCATGCTCTAGGTAGTTTCTAAAAGTCATCGTCCAGTTGACCACTGTATCTTGTATCACCACCACTTATTTGGCGTCTGTTGACCTGCTAGCAAGCTCTTACACCAGTACAGACTTGGTTAGATGTGCATGTGCTGATGATGCCAATTTGCACAATGTGTTCGCCCTGATGTTCTGCAATCTCGGGACCCTGATTATGTTGAATTCCTCAAACTCAGCTGCTAAGCTCCTCACTTTATCTCTGTATTTCATCATCGTTGGTTCCTTTGCGCTGTACTACCCGCAATATTGGTTGGCTACTAACATTGAGTCTCTATGGGCCTGTAATTTCCTTGCCCCCAGTTTCATGGTTTTTTCATGCCTGCGATCAATGCCTCGTATTCTGCCTCGTTGTTTGAGGCTAGAAATTTGAAGCGAAGCGCAAAAGTAGCATATACCCCTTCCAGATTTAATATTAACAATCATGTGCATGCTCCTTCCACCCTAGATGCTCTGTCGAAATACAACTTCCATACACCTGGGCCTGTTAATCCCTCATTGTCTGCATCCTGCAAGCGGTTCTGGGTTTCTCCTGCAGTCTGTGTCTTTTATCCTTTGGGCATCTCAATTAGGAATTAGCTATTACCTGCCCCTTTATTGCTTTTCTCGGGGCATATTCAATGACGTGTTCCCCTAGCTCCACTGCCCATTTAAACAGCTTGCTCGAAACTTCTAGCTTGGTTAATATTGCTTTCAATGGCTGGTTGGTTAGTACTATCACGGGATGTTTCTGTAAATACTGCCTCAACCTTCTTGAGCCATGGACCAAGGCCAAAGGAAGCTTCTCTTGTCTAGAGTATCCCCACTCTAACCCTTGCAGGGCTTGACTCACAAAGTACACAGGCCGTTGAACCTTGTTCTCCTCCCTGATTAAAGCATCATTGACTGCTTCCACACTTGCTGCCACATACAGGTACAACATTTCTCCTTTCTTTGGGCTGGTCAGGGTTGGAAGGTCTTTCAGATAGGCCTTGAGATCTTCGAATGCTCTTTCCTGTGGCTCTCCCCAATGTACATCTTTTTTTTCTACACACCCTTTCAACAATTTGAAGAAAGGGAATGCCCTCTCTGCAGCCCGGGACATAAACTCATTCATGGCTGACAATTTCCCATTCAGGCTCTGCACTTCCTTGACTGATCCTGGCGACTTCATTACAGGATTGCCTTTAATTTCTTGGGGTTTACTTGTAGTCCCTTGTTTGACACCATGTGCCCCATAAAATTCCTTGCTCCTACCCTGAATTAGCATTTTTGCAGGGTTTAGCTTTACCCTTTTTTTCCTGATTTGCACCAAGGTCTCTTTGACATCTTCCACAAATGTTTTGTACTAGCTGCTTTTATCACCATATCGTCCACACACACCTCCAGGTTCCTTCCAATATTCTTCTGAAAAATCTTGTCTACCACCCTTTGGTATGTGGCTCCGGTGTTCCTCAGGCCAAGGGGCATCATGCGCTCATTTCTTAGCTATAAAAGTAGTTTTCTCCACATCTCTCTTTAGCATGAGGATCTAGTGGTATCCCTTTTATACATCAAGAAATCATTTTATTGGATAATTGGTAAGAGCATCTACCTTTTGATCGATGCAGGCAGTGGGTAACAATCCTTTGGACAGGATTTGTTCAGGTTCGTGTAGTCCACGCACATCCTCCAGCTGCCATCTGTCTTTTTCACCAATATGGGATTAGCCAGCCCGGTTGGATATGGGATTTCTTTTAGGATCCCTCCCCCAACCAGCTGGTTAACTTCTTTGTTCACAACCTCATTTCTTTCTTTGCACAACATCCCTCGCTTTATTTCACAAGCTTGTAGGATGGGGTTATCTTCAATTCATGGCAGCTAACTTCCTTCGGCACTCCCGTCATGTCTTCCGGCTTCCTGGCGAAAGTCTGTCCATTTTCCTTTAGCACCTTCACCAGTTTGCTTCGGACCTCAGGTGGGAGGGATGTTCCCACCAGTACTGACTGGTCCAACCCCAGCTGCACTGCCTGTACTTTCGTGCCTAGCTTTGACAGGTTAAGCTTGCCTGCTACCATCTTGACATGTCTAGCTCTATTGACCTGCCTCTCTTGGTCCTTACTTCCATCGCCTCTCTTTACACTTGCTAATTGCGGCTTTATGACACTCTCTTACCTTCTGCTGATCTCCTCTGACTGTGGCCACTCCCCCCTTGGTTGGGAATTTTAAGAGTAAATGTAGGGTTGACACTATCCCTTTTAACAGCACCAGGGCCAGTTTGCCCACTATCATGTTGTACGGGATATTTTCCTTCACGACTATAAACTCCATATCTACAGTCTTACTCTTGTTCCCTTCTCCGACCGCAATAGGGAGCAGGATGGTTCCTTCCATCCATACCGTCTCGTCTGCAAAATCTACCAACGGGATATATGTCGATCCAGCTTTCTCTTTGTGTTCTCATCCAGCTTCTCGAAGCAGTGCAATACATGATTTTTGTGGAGCTTCCTCTGTCTATGTATGCCCGATGAATCCTCTTATCCATTACCTTTACCACTATCACATCTGCGTCACCACCAATTGGCCTATCTGGTATCGGGTCATCGACGTCAAACGTTATTGCCTCATTTGGCCCCAACTTCCTGTCCACTGGTGTTGGCTGAGGTGTCAGCTTGCAGCATGCCTTCCATTGAGATTTTGTCCATCCTCCAACACTTCTGCCTATGATGACGTATATATCTGTCACTGTTAATGTCCTACTGTCTTCCAAGGGGGTGCTTTCTCTTCTTCTCTTGTCGTGATCCTCCTCTGCCTCGGTTTTGGAAACTTCCTTCTTCTTATCTCGCCCACTCTCTCTGTCATGGCTCCTTGGCCGCCTTCGGGCATCTCGTCGCTTGTGAAATCCTCAACCTTTATTCTTGTTATAGTAAATAGCCTTATTATGGACCCTTGCATTATTTTCCATATGCGCCAGCTCACCGCTCTACACGCAGTTCTCTATGTTGTGCATCAGGTGGATACAATAATTTATATCATACCCGTGATCTTTATGGTAATCGTAGAAACGGGACTTGTCTCTCTTGCTGGTGGCACGTCCAAGATACCCTTCCTTGCACACAGGTCTAACATTTCCTTGGGAATTTTGATAAGGGGTGTGAAAACCCTCTCAGTTCTCTTCAAACCTACTCGACGGCTGTTGGGTGCTTGTCTTAACATGCCTAGACTTTCCCGTTCTTCCATCTTCCTCAACGTCTACCTTCTCATGGCCCAGACTACCTTAGGTCTCTTCCCTTGTCTACTGAATCTGCCCTGTTAAAGTTTTTTACCCTCCTCGTCAGTTCATCAATTGATTTTGGGGGATCCAGGGTGAAGTCCCTCAACAGAAGCTCTTGTCTCAAGCCATTTATGAATGTGTCTATGAGGAACTGGTTGCTTCTCTCCTCCACCTGATTTGCCCTGTCGTTGAACCTCTCCTAGTATACTGACAGTATCTCTGCTAGATTCTTCCTAATTTCCAGCAGCTCAGACCTCGTCTTCTTGAACTTCTTCCTTTATATGAAGCGTGTTAGAAACTTCTGTTCGAGCTATGCGAAGATGTCGATTGTTTTGTCCTCCGAATTCTTAAACCACACCGTGGTTGTTGCGGTCAGAGTGGTTGTAAACACCTTGCACCAAATGGCTTGCGGTATCGTAAATGTGGCCATATTGGTGCAGAATGTGTGCAAGTGGTCTTCCAGATCTGCTTCTCCATTGTACTGCCCCAGGTTTGCCGGTATTTTAAGCTTTGGGTCTGCTGTGAACAGTTGTATCCTCCTGGTGAACGGCGACCCCCTGCTCTCTTTTCTCAACTCGTCTTACGCCTTTATAATATGGGTGTGTTCTAGACGTATCCTCTTCCCTTTAGCAGGGGTACGTAACCTGCTAGACACTGGCGATCTTCCTTTCCATTAGGGATGACAGTGGGTCGGGTTTTGGTGGAAGTCTACCCCGCATCCGCCCCAATGGGATGGGTATGGATGTAGTTTTTAGGAGTGGGGTGGGTATAGGTATGGAAATTGATACCTGTCATAGGTAGTGGATCGGGAATGAATATTAGTTCATAACTGCCCCACCCCGCCCCGCCTCACTATACCCGTTATGTACACATTAATATATTATATAATAAACTATTATTTATCCATAATGCACATAATTATTATTAAATTTTTAGTATTAAAATTAGTAATTTTAAAGTAAAATTTAGGTGTTTTTTAGATATATAAATGGGGAGAATAAAATGGATTTGAAGTGGGTATGAAAACCTAAGTGGGTGATGGGGCGGGGTGGATTTTAGATAATACTCGATAGGGCACGATGGATTTTAGATAATACCTGATGGGGAAGGGGTGGATTTTAATATTGTACCCACCATGGGTGATGAGACGGGTATGGGTATGAAAATTTTAGATGGGCATGAAAATTTTAGATGGGCATGGATATGGAGGTACCATAATTTGTACCCGCCTGCCCCATTGTCATCCTTAATCTCCACCTTCGGCTTGTGTTTTCTTCTAGAGTTGGTAGTGCTCCTGGCAGTTTTTTCCCTGCTCTGAGCTATTTCCAAAACTCTCTCTTCCCGGTTGGGCGCTTCACTGTCACCCTCCTGCTCCGGGAAAAGCTCTGTTGGTTGTATGCCATATCCTTTTTGCTTTGGTTGTCTCCGTTCTCGCTCTCCCATCTCCCTTAACCTCATCATGACCTCTTTTTGAGATGCCATGATTGTCTGGAGGATATCCAAGCTGCTTGCGAGCTCCATCGACGTGCGAAGCTGATATCGCTCCCCCCTTGGTGTCAACGTGGGGGAGACTCCTCCTCATTCGTTACGTCCTCCACGACCATCTGGTTGAATAGATCCCTTGGTGGTTGTCCTTTGATGAGACGTCAAATGCATGTGTTTTCCGGAGCATTTAACACCTCTTTTGTTATCATTTTGTTGTAAGATTTCTAGATTTAGGTAGGTTTACATCATAAGGGGTTTAGATGACCGTTTTCGGTTTTTGTATCTAA
>JAULKM010126156.1:0-20136 GCA_032355605.1 Rubia tinctorum | reverse complement strand
TATAGGGATGTGGGTTGTGATTTAACTCTCCACTCTAGTAGCAAGTAAGTATTCCATTCCTAAATTTGTATTTTCATCTTCAAATTTGGGTTCTAGGTTAATTAAATTGATATGAGAGGATGTGTTTAAGTACGGGTTTATTGAATGTAGGCATTGTATAATTATATATGGTGGATGTTATGGGAGGAGCATGATGATAAAGGTTTTCATTGAATAACATATATATATGTTACTCTAATCAATATGCATATTTTATGAATCCATGTATTGAATGAAAGTAAGTGTATGTACTTGTTCCTAAGATATGATACTAAACAATATATCCTTATATTGTTGTAATATGTAGAAATGTCCATGGATAAAACTCATTGTTTCGATGAAAATTGAACAAGTGAGGAATATTAATATTTTGTAACTAAGTTCATTAAATATGCATTCGCGAATGCCACGAAGGAGAAATTTTTGTATGTGTATTGTCCCTGCAAGAAGTGTCGGAACACCACTATTCATGAAGATGATATTGGTTTGAAGGATGACTTGTTTATATATGATTTTGATCCATCATACAAAATTTAGTTCTGGTATGGGGAGAATGTGGATGATCCTACTAGAAATGAAACAGATTAGCCCGAGAAGGATAATAGGATTGATAAGTTGGTTAAGGAGATTGTCAAGAACTGCAGTGGAAATCCTAAAAGACTTTTAGACTTGCATGAACATAATGAAACACTTCTATACGATGGATGCCCTGACGGAATGTCAGTATTGAAAGCTACGGTGCAATTGATGAATGTGAAAGCTAATATACCTACAATAATATTGGTTTCCCCACTTTGTTGAAAGTGTTGAAAGAAATGCTTCCACTTAGAAATAGAATACCACAAACGGTACATGAGGCGAAGAAGGTACTATGTTTGATTGGCATGAATTATGAAAATATTCATGCCTGTCGGAATGAATATATCTTGCATATCACTTAAATGCGGAAGTATGGCCAAAACACAATGATCCTAGGTTAAAATTGAAGAAGGTAGAGGTTGATGGAGAAATTGGTAATTGGTGGACGAAGAAGGTTCCTGTCTAGGTTTTATGGTATCTACCTATCATTCTTCGGTTGAGACAATTGTTTGACAATCCCGAGGATGCAAAATATTTGAGTTGGCATGCAGATCAGATAGTGGTTGTTCCCGAAGTTATTATTCATGCGATATATGGTGATTAGTGAAAGAAGATAGAGGCATCATTTCCCGTCTTTTGGAAAGAGCCCCATAACTTGAGGCTTGGTTTGTGCACGGATAGAATAAAAACATTCAGTAATATGTGCAACAATCATAGTTCGTGATCGGTGATGATAGTGATTTACAACTTTTCCACATGGTTATGCATGAAAAAAGAAGTACATTATGTTTTTCCTAATGATCTCAGATCCTAAGCAACCGGGGAACAATATCGATGTGTTCCTATCCTCCTTGGTGGATGACCTTAAGAAGCTGTGGAATCCGGGCATGAGCATGTATGATGGTTTTCGAAAGGTGTCGTTTGATATTAAAGCCTTGTTGTTTTGAACTGTTAACGACTTTCCTGTATATGGGAACTTTTCTGGATATTCAGTTAAGGGTCACATTGCTTGTCCCGTTTGTTTGGAAGGAACAAAATGTTGTCAGTTGTGGCATGGAAGGAAGAATGTGTGTCTTAGGCACCAGAGATGGCTTCCAACAACTCATTGGTGGAGGAATCGGCACATTGAATTCAACGGTAAGGTTGAGTTGGTGCCTCCTCCTCCCGTATTAGCAGGTTTTTTTGATCTCGAACTTGTTGCATAATTTTCAAAATGATTTGGGGAAGAGGAAAAAGAGACCAAAGGTTGCTGGTAGTTGGAAGAAACATTCCATTTTTTAAACTAAAATATTAGGAGTCCCATGACGTGCGACACTATTTGGACGTGATGTATATTTAGAATAATGTATGTGATAGTTTAATTGGTACTTTGATGAATATCCCGGGTAAGACAAAGGATGGAGCTATGTCAAGGAAAGATATGGTTCAAATGAGAATTAGACAAGAACTGGCTCCCGAGGAGCGGGGATAGAAGAGGTACTTGCCCTCTGCTTGTTACACGCTTTCGAAAGGTGAGAAAGAGTTGATATGTTCCATCCTTAAAGGTATGGTTGTCCCAAAGGTCTACTCTTATAAGGTTAGCAATCTAGTATCCAATAAGGTATTGAGATAGGGTAATATGAAATTGCACGATTCACAGTGTTTGATTCAAGAATTTCCCCCCAGTTGCGATCAGACCCATCTTGCCAACTCATGTCAGAAAGTGTTTTTCCTGGTTGTGTCGCTTCTTTGAGGCAATGTTGTAAGAAGATTAGGTGTCTGAAATTGGAGGAATTAAAACTGGAAATAGTAATTGTGTCCTGTGAGTTAGATATGTATTTCCCTCCCCCATTCTTTAACATCAAGGTGCACTTGTTGGTTCACATTGTACGGGAGCTATTGATATGAGGTCCTGTTTAACTTCGATGGATGTATGCCTTCGAGAGGTATATGAAGACATTCAAGGGTTATTTGAAAAATCAATATCACTCGGATGCTAGTATTGTGCAGAGGTTTGTGACCGAGGAGGTGGTAGAATAATATATGGAATTCATAAAGAATCAAGAGTCAGTTGGTGTACCAAAATCGTGCCATGGTGATAGAGTGTGTGGAAAAGGTTTGCGGAAAGGAACAACTAGATTATTAACCCCCTACCAGTTGATGAAAGCACACTTATATGTTTTGGGGAACTCAGATGTGGTTTGCCCATACGTGGATATGCACATGGAAACTATCAAAGAGCGAAATAATGTGTGCGACTTTGTGAATGTAAGTTCGTGGCATGAAAATTTAATAGAATGTTAATGAAACAGAGTAGTCAACGTCACATTAGTAGTCAGTGACAGATTCAATCTAAAGCAATTGGTCACGACAACGTCACATCTGCCCATCAGTCAAAGTCTGTGCCTAAATCAGCTTAAATCAATTAATTCATGCGATGTCGCTAGCATATTAGTAACCCCTCTGATGAACTGATCTTATGATGTGTGAATATAGTGCAACGTCGGACATGTTCATTTTTCCTTTGAAATAATTAATTTTAAATATAAACAACATATGAAAGGGACCAAATTCACAGTTCACTAAAATAAAACATAAATACTAGTAAAAGGCCATCAATGCATGGGTGAAATGTGTAGGTTGAGATCATCGTACTCCGATGAATCACCATAGTCGGATGCCTATTTCAAATGCTTCCTCCCTTCTTCTCCCGACTCGATCTCGGTCTCACCACCACTAGTGTCTATGCCATCTTCACTGTAATCTAGCCCCTCACCCTCATCCCCTGGTACCCTTGCCTCATAGACTGGGATATCTTCCCCTTCCTCCGAGCCATCTTCCTCATTGGAGTTAATGTCATAAAATGGTTACAATTAAAAATGGGCAGCAATTGGTAATGAGATGGAATTAAATGGACTCTTGTACTCATTCGTGGGATAACAGTGATGGCTTAAGGATGCGTTTCCCCATGTGAAGATGGAGTACCCGGGCTGGGTGACACTTCAAAATTTCCCTTGGGGACGTTGCAATCAAACCACATTCCCTCCTCGCAGTGCCAGTGGTTCTTGTTGAAGTAGTTCCAATCATAGTACCTCGCTTGATCTTGATAGTTGATTTGATAATTATTATTTTTCTCCAACATGGTTGTGATTACTTTTCCATAAGAGAGGGTGCGACTATTCAGAGCGAGGGACGATGTGTGCATCTTGTTGATGATGGTGTAAATGGGGTTGACTACCTTCTTCTCCGTGATGTGGTAGTACAAGACAGTACAGTTGATAGTGCACTCGGAAGGATATCCGACGGGTACAAGAATTTGCGCAATGATGTTGTACATCATCCTCTCCTCAAGTTCCAGTACATCAATCTTGATGGACCTCAGTGTGATGAACTCAATGGCCACTTTAATCTTGAAGTACTTCTCTACCATGTGGTTGGGGGTCAAGGGCCCCTGCCGGATCATCCTCATTAGCTCTAGGAGTCCAAGAGTCCCTGCACTATACCTGCATCGGCACAACCTTCTGCTGATCATATCATTCAATAGTGCAAGCAATCGCCTCGTTGATCACCTTCGCCGTCAGCTGCATGGTCATGCCATTCACTCTTGTTGTGCAGTTTGTGTTGGTTATATGCTCAAAATTGGTGCAGAACCCCTCCACCTCTATCTCGTAGGTTGGCTTGTCGAGTATAATCAACCCCACCATCCCCGAAGGTTTGAATGTCTTTAGGAAAACATCAAATGGAGTCGTTCCACATCCTCGGGCCGCATGCATCTGAACTCCTTCACCCTTCTATTCCTCAAAATTGCAAAATGCTTATCATTTTCCTGGGAGAAGAAGTATTTTTTATTGAATGTAGGTGATGGAGGTTCGTCAACGATCCTCATCTTTTTGTAGCGGGAAGTACTTGCTCCATCTTTTTGTCCCCTGGCCCTTTTGGCAGTTTGCTTTACTGGAGACATCTATTGAATAATAAAATGAATGAAGGTTAGTCAGATAGACCATTCAATGATTGGATTGTAATTTTTGACCGAGATCGCAAATACTTTGCAGAACAGTCGTCAAATCGATATGTTAGCTACGAAATCGCATATTCATTGTGGGTTGCGAGTAACCATTCTGATGAATGTACACTAGTTTGAGCTAGACCGGAGCCAGATTGTTTATGAATAAATATCTTTTAGTAGAAACTAGGGTTGGCATAGTTCAACCTATGTCATTTCAACCTTAGATTTATCATATGTCATTGCAACCTTGGAGTGACCGGGATGGAATTTTACGGAGAAGAAACAGATCTGCACAGCAGTCAGGGTCTTTGTTGTACTTCCCTAATTACTGAGGCAGTGTCTATAGAAGAAAATGAGAGCACCCTTATTTGATAGATAGAGGGAAGTGTTAACTATCTATCACGCTATGTGACGTAAGTATTAGGATATTTTTATGTATATTTTATTTGATTGAATCTAGGATCGAAATATACTACTGGTCTTGTAATGCAAATTCCTAGCATCTCTGTGGATGACCGCATGCTTTCCACTACCAACCCCTTGGTAGTTTTGTGGTAAGAATGGGAGCAACAATACAAATACTTTATCTTTAATCTCCTTTCATTCCGGGGGTTAGTAGATCTTCTGAAAGGTTTTTTATTAGCAACCCCACGGAGTGTGGATCACCCGTGGATGAGAGTTCGAAGAAATGATCCATGTTTTTCAGATTGCCTTATTGGGTGCATTTGGAGGTTAGACATTGTCTCAATGTTATGCACATTGAGAAGAATGTGTGTGTTTCTTTGGTTGGGACCTTTTTGAATACCCCTGGGAAAATAAAGGATGGATTTAAGATTCGGTTAGATTTGGTTGAGGTGGAAATTAAGAAGAACTTAGGCCCAGTGAGTTCCGCTGAAAATTGTTACTTGCCCCCTGCTTGCTATTCTATGTCTCAAAAGGAGAATAAATATTTTTGTGATACCCTTAGTAGTGTTGAGATCCCGGCCTCGTATTCTTCCAACATCAGTACTTGTGTGTCAGTTGAGGAGTTGAAGTTGGTTGCGTTGAAGTTTTATGATGGTCGCAATCTAATGCCAGAATTGAATGTCATTGCAATTTGATCGTCATTTACACCCCATTAAGATTGTGCATTACAAAGCTATGTTTGTTTTTCAAGTCCATTTGTAGCAAAAATATTTGTGTGTCAAAGTTGGGTTGTTTGCAATCAATGGTTGTTAAAGTTTTGTGATGGATTGAAATGTATTTTCCACCCTCATACTTTGAAATTATGGTCCACTTTTGTGTTCATATTGTGCATGAAATAAATCTTTGTGGTCAGGTATTTTTGAGGTGGATGTACCCATTCGAGAGGTACAAGAAAATATTCAAGGATTTTGTCAAGAATCGGTACAAGCCTGATGCAAGTATTGTACAGAGGTATGTGAAAGAGGAGGTCATCAAATTTGTACTGATTGTATGGAGAAGGTCGATTCGGTTGGGGTTCTAACTCATAGACATGAGGGATGGTTTGAAGATCATGGGGTTAGGCAATGGAAACTTTTCTGCCCTAGTGCGGAAGATTTAAGGACTGCCCATCTTTATTTTCTTCGCAATCATGAAGATGTTGTACCATATATAGAGATTCATATGGATAACATTAATGTCGCAAACTCTAATTTCAATGAATCTCAGGTCCTACAATTACACATTGGGTCTTTTCATCATGATTCCATGATCACATAGTTGTGGCCGATCATCATATGAAAGTTAAATGGTTGTCTCGCAGACCACTTGGTACTGTACTCTCTCATGGAAGGTACGATGTCAATGGTTTTAAATTCTCCACAAAAATTAGTAGATGATAAGGGTGTGTCTCAGAATAGTAAAGTGTCGCTCATGTCCGAAGCTTTACATTCAGTGATGGAAGTGATAGTAATCTTCGTACGCTCACTAGTGTTACTTTGGCACAATTTCAGACATCTAGGAGCTTGATTATGTCACTATGCGAGTAGCAGTTTTTAAATGTCAGTGGGTGGATTTCAACAATGGGCAGTAGACAGAGGATTTTAGTTTCACCCTTGTCGACAGGAGTCAGATCGGTTGGCAGGAAAATTCTTTCATCATGGCCTCCCAAGCACACCGGATTTTTATGTAAGGGATCCTTCTGATCCTAGGTGTTAGATTTTATTGGAAGGTAAACGCGCATTTTTTGAAGAATATGAAGTCGAATAAATTCCTGGTTTTGGTCTAAATTCAACCGGTATTGGAACCGATGGTACTCGCTTAACGAGGACGATCTTTAGTTTGAATTGTTTCGTCAGACGTAGCGATCATGATGAGGGAATTTAAGTGGACGTCCATGGAAAGGTTACCAATAAAAGGAGGAGGGCTAAGAAGGTTTCGAAGAAGAGAGAACATAAGAAGTAGTGTCAACGATTCCAATTGTCTTTGTTATGAAAATGAATTGCTATAAACTTTTATTAGCTATTTTTTTATAAACCAAACATCTACTAAGGTTTAAGAAGTGGAAAAAAACAAGGCCTAAATAGAAAATGGCATTCTAACTTGATAATCAAAATAGCATCCATAGTTTTTTTTAAAACATTCAAAGTGAAAAATAGAAACTACCATATCCTCTTACAAACCATAAAAACTAGGAAATTGCTAAAGTTAACTAAAATCATTTTTCAAACTAATTGTACGATCAATTACTAATAAACAACTATCCAAAAATGAAAAAGTTCAATGACCAAAGAACATTCAGAGAAAGCAATATCTATGGAATGTTCAACTCTAACTTATCCTCAAGATCACCCGTCAATGTGGATCGGTCAAGACGAGGTTGGTGCATGGATGCGATATCGCATTCATAGTCTCTTTGTCTTTTCTCAAACTTCAAAATCCTTGCCTTCATAGCGGCGAACTCCTTGCGAACCCACTTATAGGAATGTCTTACACCTTTGATGTAGGCTTTCTCCGAAACACGTACAAATAAATATGTATGAGAATATACGTAATAAATCATTAATGAATTTCATGAACCTTCATCAACTCTAGGCCTCTTGTTCGGCTCCCCACTGCCTTGGGTCTTATGACACCATTTATGATCGACCAACACCCACCGTTTATTTTTGAAGTAAGTTTTGTCGAAATACTTCGGTGGTTTCTCTTCACTGGACATTTCCCACTCCTTGACTTTCCTCAATATGACGGTGATCAAACTCCCATATGGGAGGCTCTTCACCGCCCTTATCCAGGTGGCAACTAGGGGTGTTAAAAAATCCGAAAAATCGATAACATGTCAAAACCGAACCGGTGTTTAATTCGTTTACCAGTTAATTGGTTAATCGGTTAATATTGGTTATGCTTATCTGGTTATGCCAGTTAATAAGTTTCTTTACTGGTTTTATTATTCGGTAATCGGTCTAATCGGATAACCGGTAAGAGATTTTATAGTATAATAATTAATTAATTAATTTCAACCCCGAAAATTAATTCATTAAACTTTGGGTTTTGATCACAAACCCAAGAAAACTTTAAATTACTTACCCAAATTAACTATTCAAACTCTATATTATTAACCAATATATCTTTAAATAATAATTATGCCCAAAAATAACAATTATGCAAACAAAAGTCGATGTAGTTTATAATTGTACCTAACACTAATAATTATCGATATGATACAATTTTAATATTAATTCAAAAATAATTAAACTCCTACGCAACACAATTATCCAGTTTCTAAATTTTAAACCTTATATTCCAAACTTTACGGCTCTAACTACTAATCAATATCAATATGGATTTATATTTTTAATTTTAAATGAATGGTAAATATGATAACCAGTAATAAACGAACCGGTAAAACCGACAACATTATCGGTCGGTCATTTGGTTCCTTATAAAATTTTATAAACCGGTAGAAACCAAAACCGATTAACCTCCGAACCGACAAATAGATCGGTTGAACACCTCTAGTGGCAACCCAAAGAATATGTTTAAATATCGCTGCCCGAGGGTTGATTTTCCTACCCTCCATTATGAACTAGAACATCATCAAGATGGTATAGTTAGGCTCGGTGATGTGTTCGGTGGTCGGAACTGAACATATAGCAATCATTTCTTAGACAATATATTGATCGATTATCAAATTGTTTAACTAAAAAGTTTCTTGCTTACCCAAATTCGCTCCATTACATTGGAAATACCTCACACTACATTAGATAGGGTCTATATATGGTAATCAACAAGTAGTGGCCATGTTCCCTATGATAACAATCATCCAAAGGACCCTCTAAGTCTTATGGGTAAATGTTTTTTGGGTTATTATAAATGGGCACTCTAAGGTTTAATTCAAAGTCCATTGATCAATTTAAATATCATTTCCCCCTAACCTAGTGGAGTAAGCGTTATTCGCAACCTAGTGTAGATTACTATAGAATTGACAAGTCAAATCAAAATAGAACGATTCGTTGCAAGAGCAACTTCTCTACATGTTGGTCCCTAAACTTTTCTAAGGGATCAGCTAATCCTAGTCACAAATACTCATTGAAATAAACCATATAACAATCAAGCAATTTCCCTTTAGAAATTAATTTATAATACCTATTTTGAGCACTCATACACACAAATTTTACATTGTCATATCAGGGATTATTTCCAGTGGATCTAGAGCGGGGGATGCGTGATGAACCTCTTCTTGCCATTGATAATGAGCCGGTATTTGCATGAAAGTTGAGAGGAGCCGATTTACACTCCAAAGGCGTAAAGGCTTTTTAGGTTTTGTGAATTGGGTTTGAATGAGGGATATGGCCGATTTGGGGTTTTTTTCTTTGTGCATCTTCTTAGTTTGTAAGATGCTTGGATCCTGACGATAAAAAGCCGAATTACTCTTTCCGAACTAACAAGGTGATGTTTAACTCTTCATATTTATGAGCCAAATTGGTTCCGAACTAGGAACCAATTTTTAAAGAAAATTAACGCTCACCTTTTTTCACCCGAGAATGGCCGGATATGGAACCCGAGCTCGGAACTGAGTTTTACGAGCTTAGAATTGAATTTGGATCCCATGATCAATTGGAGCCGAATTAGTTACGGACTCAAAACGATCTTAGTTTCCATTTTCTAAAAGACCGAAGGAATTCCAAACTCAAAATTTTGTCGGCTCTAATGACAAATATTTTTTTAAAAAAAGAGTTTTCAAATCCAATTTGTTTCATGTAATTTAATAACATGTAGTGTTTTTCAAATCACAATTGAATAACTAATAAAAGAGTAAATCAAAGTTAAACTAATAAAAAACCTTTAATTGAGAATTTGTACCAAATTTCTAAAAAATTGTCCATTGTACCAAACATCATTAAAAAAATCATAATAAATTATCTCTTCATGAAAACATAGATTGATAAGTTTGCTGGAAAATGTTCTACACATCCTTGAACATGCGATTAACGTCTTCTAACACCTTTTCTTCCTCTTTGTTTTTACCGTCATCGCCCTCTCCTCCACCTCTACCTCGCTCTATGAGAAAATTGGCTCAAAATTTGGTGGCTCTTCGTCTTCTCTTAGCTCAAGACGGATTCCCTGGTCTTCCATGAAACATTGTTGTTGTGCTTATGCTCTTACCAACATCTCATGGGTCTATTCCATATCGCCATGAATGCAGTTCAAGTACCGGAAAATTTGGCTCTTCAACTGCTCTGCGAACCTGTCAACACAAAGAAATTACACACACATTCAACAAAAAATCAAAAAATGGATATTTTTAAAAATATTATAAACTTACGGGAAGACGATCCCTTGGTTGTATCAAGATCCCCGTTCCTAGACCTTTTTGCATTCTTTACAGACTGAATTGGAATCACCCGTAGCTCCTATCTACCATCAAATCCAATCTTCAACTGCTTATGTTTAAACCATGCCATATCAAAGTATTCTAATCAGAAAACAATATTGGGGTAGGACTCCGTTTTTCTGCTTCATACCTGTGATTAATCCACTGTAGGGGAGATTCTTTTTCTTCATATTTTCAGCCTTAAGCATGCTCATAATAATGATGAGCCCGCGGTTTATAAATAATAATGTGATGAACCTTCAGATAGTTTGGAGCGCCAAAGGCTCAAGTTAAATGAATCTCTTGATCCAGATCAGTTTGTTGTTGCAATAAATGCGCTCATGAGTGAAGTGCAACGATTGGCGAGGAGAGTCAATAGCATGGCCAAACCATCACCTCCATCATATGGCAAGAAGGAAGATCTTAACCATATGTTGCACAGTTTTCATGGTTATAGTAGTTCAGAGGAATAATCTGATCATACTTCGGTAAGACGATCGCATCTAAGGTCTTCTAGAAAGCATCGCCACAGCAAACACCATTTTCCAAAGGTTACTAAACTTGGAATCAAGTGAGAGTTCAAATTCATATCACCTTCACCCCTCCATTTTATTTTTGAACTCTCTTTACCTTTAAACAAATAGAAGTGTTAGGTCGCGTCACTTCCTTCTAGTCAAACCATTAATATATAACTTTTGTTAATATTTTGAGCAGCAAAAAAGTGTTTCCTATTGAACCCCATAATTCTTTGCAATTTAGAAGAATGTCTTCTTGATTCGTGCAATTGTAGTAGAAAATGTCGTCACGACAATGCTGAGAGGCACATTAGGATACATCTTCATCACAAGGAGTGAAATTGAAGAAGAGAGAAAGCAGGACTTGAAGTGTAAGCACCCCATTTTCCGTCAGCTTATTCCAGGGTCCAACCGTGATCTCTCCAATAGCCGCCTCCTATGATGCTCTATGTCGGACTATGGCTCTATCGCAATGATAAACCAAAATTTCAAGTAAGCGGCGACATTTTGATAATTTATGTATCGTAATTTCTATTAAATACGGGTCAACTGTTCAAGAAAAATATCCTAATCATACATGTGCATTATATGCACATGCACAAGATAGCACATGAGGAATTTTTTAATTAAATTAATTGTGCAAGAATTTCATTCTTTACTTTCAAGGGTTTCCGTATAAAGTACTACATTAATTATTTTTGTAAAATTCACAAATTATCGTTACAAAAATTCGTACTTCATAATTGTAAATTTAAAACATAAAATTATATAAATACATGGAGTTACCTATATGCGTATTTAGTGTTTTTTTCAACTTCCATTGATTTTTTGTTTTAACATTTTTTGAAATAGATTTTCCTAGGACATTAATGTTAGACTTTCTTCAAGCACCCTGATATGAAACGAATGCCCATATCACCAAAACGAATATCTGGTACATTCTCGAATTTTCCACAAGCCAGATCGAAAGAAGATACTACAAAAGATGGTCATATAGAAACACCCCGAGCTCGCAGTCATAATGCAAGTAAGGAGAATATCCAATTCTCCTCCAATTATTCATTTTCACGCTATAAACATCCACCCATCTTTCATAATTATTTAAAGCTTTCATGGGAGACAACTTTATAATCATCAGTAGGGTTGTCATAGCCCAAACCATAGGTTAGGGTTTCAGGATCAGGTTCAGGACATTCAGGTAAATCCACAACCTCTTGAGTAATAGGATACATCAAAATCTTCTACTTTTGACAATTAACCTCATTTAGAATAATCAAACCATTACATGACCCCGTCATTTGAAGCCATGTCATGGGATTCATTATGAAGGAAAAAATCAGAAAGGTTCAAGTGGGATGATTCTCATCCATGTCTACGCCCACTATATGTATTTTTAGATGTCTGTGTGATAGTAAAAACCCAAGAAGTATTACATATAAAATGAATTTTTTATTAAATAAAGGAACAATATAACAAAATTAATTGGGGAAAAAGCATATAAAACTCTCTAAATAAGCACGCTGTATGCACATGCATAAAGTATCACAAGAACGCATCTATTGAGATTAACAGTTTGCACACTTCACTTTTCGTTCATTGTAATTTCAAAATCAGAATTATTAATTTGACTTAACATTAATCAAAACATGATAATTTAACTGGCATGCATAGTTTCCCTTACACATGCATGGAACATGCAAATAAGTTTACTTTTTATCTTTAAAAAAACTAATGTACATGGCAGCTATTTTAATGAATTATCAAATAATTTATGTATGGTAATTTCTATTAAATTAGGGTCAACTATTACCTGTTTTTCAATGTTTCAAGTACCTAATCAATAACGGATTAATATATAAGTTAAGAAGGAACCTTAGGATCATAGAATCTTGGGTCTACTTCTCATGTGAAATTCCTTACTAGGAGGCATTAGATCCCAAACAGAGCAGGTGGATTCATGTGCCAAGATTGAAATTTGCGGATTACTGCTTCATTAGTTCAAATAAGAAGTTGGGAGTTGTAGGAGTAGAACTCCTTGTGTTCAGAAAGAGCATTTACAGCCAAATCATACACAAGCACGATCTCTTAGCAAACTCATAGTCATCTGGCATCATGAAGTTACATAATTCAAGGTATCGTTTAACTAGTGCCAGTCAGGGTGAGATCGTTATAATTGCAGGTGGAAGTGAAATTGAGAATCAAAAGGTAGTTGGATTTGTCAAGTTGTAAAATTCTGACAAAGGAAGGTGGTGTGAGCTCCCTAGTCTAAAAATACCTAGAAAATTGGACAGATCAAAGAAAAACACTCTCGGTGCATTTTAATCCCATACCCCAGTTATCAATCACAATAATTAAGTAGCTATCCTCTTTCAAAATGTAAAAGGATATATTTTATGAGTTATTTTACAAATGTATTTTAATTTAGTAGTACATATCAGGGGATTCCATACTTATGTTATCCCAGGAATATTATCAAATATGTTTTGTGTGCAGCTTTGATAAGATTCTTGATGAAGTCTTCGTGTGTGCATGTTTCATGTTTTAATCACTAGAATTTCAAAAAATGGTTCAAAGAATCTAAATTTTATAAAGTTAAATATTCTAAATTAAATAAACTTATCATCTTGATTCATATCCGCACAACAATTGGGAAAAAACACTACCTAAATATGCACATATGTTGTATGCACACGCACAAGACAACACATATTTGCATCTGTGGATATTATGGCCGAACTTTTATTTACTCTTTACCATAGGGTTTAATATTCTAATTTTTTTAAACAACTTAAAGCTTAATTTGTAATTTTCTAGCATGCATCGGTGCACGGGCAGTGAGCGTTCGAATACGGGATTTTTTTGCTTACCATTTTCAGTTTTTTCAAATAAAAACATGAGTTCCTAAATATTCTTTTGATGAATAAAGGATTAATAAAAACCTTTGTTTGTCAATGATTTACACAACCTTTAATTTTTTTTATTGCCAATTGGCGTTGACATTACAAAGTATTTTTAGTCCATGCACTTTGTTAATAAAACCCTTCTTCCTTTTGTTGTAGGTTGCTCTTTGTGCTAAATCATTTGTGATGCAAAAAATAAAGTAATGATGATATAATGTCAGGGTGAAGAAAATCTTCTGTGTTCGTATGGTCTGATAAATCTACTTACCTTTTTTTACTCTCATTTTCTCCTATGTAATTGCTACATAAATACACACATTAAAAATATATATATTAATAAGAGAAATGTTTGTAAGAAAGTACCATTACAAAAAGTCGTAACTCCAACGTGAATGAGTTGTTATGCACTATAAGTGATAAAATTTGACTCTCAAATATGTGTTTTTTAATATAATTCATCAAAAGAATATTTAAGAAATGTACGAATAAGCGATGAAAATAATGAAGTGTTACCTTCTTCCGGGGGTAGTGAGGGACTAAGAGCACAACTTGTGAAGAATATCAAATCGGGGAAGAAGACAATGAGGAGTAAAATTTGCTGCATTTTGGTAGGAGTGGGTTCTTGGACCTGTAAAATTTCATGAGAGTAATCTCATTCTTCTTGAAGCATAATCTATTCTTTATCATAGGGATGAGTACTGGAGTTATTATCATTCTCTGCCTCGTCAATTTTTATATCAAGAGATTTTTATACTGACCTGTAAGATTTACCTAACATAATGTCCCATAAAAAACACTAAAGCACACAAACAACCAGTGGCGGAACCAGGACAATATTTTAGGGGGCTGATTTATACAGGCAATTTTTTTTCAGACGCTAGATCATATTGGTATCTTTTCCGGGCACTGAATTACACTGAATTTTTTTCTTCTAAAAACTTAATTCGACATATTCAAACAAAATCCGCTTAAATAATGAAGTGGGTATTAAATAATTCAAAATTTAAAAATAGACAAATCACACTTGCAATTATTCTATGTTGTTAATTAATAAATTTATAATAACATAAATAAGATTCTAAAAATGAAATTAGTGGGATTTTTAAAAAGGAAATGCTGAGTATGAAAATAGTTGGGCCTATTGGGTTAAGCATATTTATCAAGTTTCTTTTAATTCCCTTGACGAGAACAAAACGACGTCGTTTCACTTATACTAAAACGATATCATTTTGTTTAATGAAGAAAAAATAAAAATGACATCGTCTTCCTCAGAGTTCGCCGGAAGGTTTGTTAAAACCTCGGTTTAGGGGGCGGAATCCATGGATTCCGGTGGCTCCTAGACCTAAATTCTGTGCCACCGGATCTTAGGAGTTGCGTCTGCACCCCTCGCTCCCCCTGGTTCCGCCCATGTAGTAGACCATTCAAATACTATAATATGTTCTCTCTATAACCTCTATTTGGAGGAATAGTAAGGCAAATATGGAGGAGTAGAAAGGTGAACACTTTGGCTGACATAGCTACATTGCTGAAGGCATTGGAAAAACCTTTAGCAAAACTAAACAAGTGCGAGTTTGGTGCAATTGGGGAGAATGTGGAAAGGAGAATGAATGAGTGGAAAGTGGTACAAGATAGGCTTAACTATCATTGACATCTATAAATGGCACTGACATGCCTTGATAACTAATCAAAAGTTAATGGCACCAACATGCCAACAATAATACAAAGAACAAGTAAAGAGGGATATCAACATTTTGACGTAATATTTTTTTTCTTTAGTACTTGAACTCAATCCAACACTGAGGGAAGATGTTAATTATTATTCTTTCTTTAGGTTTTTCCCCCATTTTTGGCTCATCGTTCAAACTGAAATCCCAGCCGAAGACAACAATTTTATTATTCTGCAATTTCAACTGAAAACAGGTTAGTTCATTTTCTCAAATAAACGGTCGACATAAACAACAAAGCTCAGATTCATCATTCATCATTCATGGAAGATTACAAACAAAGCCAAAACAATTACCCTAAAATGAAGAAAATACAATGACGGGAACTTATCTTCGTCATGAAGAATGCATGAACCCTAGCGTGCTTATTTCTTAGCCCTCTTTCGTCTGCGAATCTATTTGTAGCCAGGGACTAAAAAAGTATCATCCTATTTGTGCTTTTGTCATTATCATCAGAGTGACTCGACTCCTCAGCAGGGCCCAAGGGTGAGCCGGGTCGGAACTGAACAGGGGAGCCTTGGATCTGAGAGCCAACACCTTCAACCAGGCATTTAATCTGATCAAACATCGTCGCTCCACCAGAAGGGCACTTATAACCCTCATGCATGATTTTTGACAGTGATGGGGTAAATCAGACCAACACGGCACGCGGATTGACGTGATCTGGAGCACGGAGGTTGCGATAAGTCGCTGGCGCAGTGATTCTTCGAGAATGGCATCAGACCTCCAGGCGAAGATGGCATTATCCTCCTTTGTCTCGAGAACAAACTCCGGCGTTGAATAAGTGTCTGAAACGTAACAATTGGGGCAAGAACGTCATGATTTTCCAGAGGAGGATATTAAACCTTCCACTGAAACGAACTTAGGGGGTGCTGGAAGATGCAAATAAAATAGAAGAGTGCTCCAGATACAAGGGTTTGTGAAAATCAGATCTATGGTTTGAGAGATAATGGAGAGCGTATGAGAGAAGATTCTAGAGAGTGAATGAGAGATATGAACTCAGTGAGGGATAGTCAATGCTTCAGGGCATGTGTAGTGGTGGTTTGTTAATTTTAAAAAATCACTCTAGAAATCGAAAACACCCACAATAATGGTTTCTAGACTAAAAACTGGTCCCTAGTTTCTTACGTGGGAACCGGTCAAGAAACCGGTTCCTGACCCAAAGACTGACAGAACACGACCGCTTGATATATTTGACCAATCACTTGGTCATTTGATATATTTGACAGGCCAAGATGACCTTTTTTTCTTTAAAATTTGGGCAGCCAAATGGCTACTCATAAATGGGACACGTGTCCCATTTATATGGTGACACGTGTCCCAACGGTAATATTTTCGAAAAATTGGTAAAATTTATTTCCAAAAATTTTAATTTTTAGATTTTTGTCACTTATAAATACACCTCATTTCTCCCAATTTAACCACACCTCTTTCATTTTTATTTATCACCTCATAATTTGTGCTTCTACTATCCATTTCAATTCCAGATTTTGGCTGCCCGGTATTTATTAATTAAGTATTTATTGTAATTTGTCTGGTCGGCATACTTGGTCTTCGCTAATGTATTTTTTTAAATATAGAAATTTGAAAAAACAATTTTTCCGATCCTTTCTTTTTTATCTCGACATTATTCAATAATTATGAAATTACAAAACGAAAATTCCAAACTATTTAATTATAATTTGAATTTACGAATGTTTCTATTTTAGTGCATACCAAAATTAATAATTTTAAAAATAATAAAATTTAATTGGAATAATTATATTGTAATATTTAATTTCACATTCAGCTTATTTTGGGTGGATAAATTTATTTAAATTAAATGTTAATGGTAAAATTAATGAGTATGATAGAGAAAAAAAGTGGGGTCCATGAATAGTACAAATTACCACTGTGTAGAGAAAAATGAGTGGTTACTTAGAGTTAGTTGGAAGAGAGAGAATGAGAAAAATAATATATTTAATTAATAAGAGACTGGTATCGATTTCTGCCACTGAACATGGTCTCAGTTTTGATGGCCACTTTACTGAGTATGTCAACTACTTGATTATCCTATCTAGGTGTGAGAATCTGTGTGTTGTTTATATTTTCCATTTTCTCTCTTAGATCAGAGTAGAAAGGATTGTCATGGGGTTTTGGAGATGAGAATTATCAAATATTATCCATTAAAGAAAGGAACTAATATATTCCGTTCAAATTCTTTTTAAAAAGGATATTTATCAAATAAATTTCAACTCCATAAATTTAATCCAATCCCATAAATATATGAATTGATATATTCTACAATCTAGAAACAACCGGACAAAATATATACTTCTCGGATTCCACACAAAACTTCCTTTTCTTGCAAGTCATACCAAAATTGATGTTTCAACATAACATTCCATATTTGCGTATTTTTTACATTGACAACTCAAATAATTCCAGACTTTACAACACACATATATATCAAACTCTAAACAATTTTGTCCATGAATCGTGTTTGAGATGCAATATAAGAGGTAAGAAATTTTTTTACTGTCCATTCAAGGTCTAGTTTTACTTGCTCCAGACAATATGGCATCTTCTCAAATTAAAAGATAAATATATTGTATTAGGCATTCATTTATCTATAGACGTGTGTATAAAAATGTTATTAATCTATTTATGATTTCTCGTACTCTCGTTGCACTAGTTGAACTTGCACTCTTAGTTTTAGAACACTATTGTTTATCTAAATTTAATTATTATTTGAATAGATATATGAAAAATAATATTATCGTATATGATATTGTTCAATTCGCCGTAACAAGTGGTTTCTAAATATTAACCTTTTATTTTCCGTTATTATATGTAGATAAACATGTTAACCGTCAAACACGTCTCTTGAACAACGTGTAAAAAAACAAGAGTGCGACTTAAATATCAACTTTTTATTTTCCGTTATTATATGCAGATAAACATGTTAACGGTCAAACATGTCTCTTGAACAACGTGTAAAAAGCAAGAGTGTGACTCTAAATGAGAAGAAGGGAGTACATTGACTTTGTTAGCTAATTAGGATGCGAAAGGCTAGGATTAACTTTTGTGGCTTATACAATACTAGATTGTGTTACTGCACTTTGTGCAACTTAAACCCAGACTTGCATCATTGTTTGAACTTTGCAAATTCGCCATAAGTGATTTGAAATTACATTCATGCACTAATTTAGATGGGAAGCAGATTTTCCAAGAAAAGTCTTCGAGAACATGTATATTACTACTGTGCAGATTTCTAAAAATGATTATCCTAGCATGACACATTCGAATTATCCTACCATAACACATGAATGTTCTCAGTCTAGAATCTTCACTTTCTAACTGACTTTATGTTAGGGCATACTATGTGTACAACCAATTGTAGAAGATCTTCGTGCATTTTTCATCTCATCGGTGAAGGATAATTAAACGTTGTCCGAGTCTCGAAAACAAGACCATACACCCAAATCCTTGCCTGTATATGCTGTTTGAGTGAATTTACCTTCTAAAGTTCCCGCTATTCAATGAGAGGCGAACAAATAAATTACTAAGGCCTTGCTATTTCTAGTTTATCTGCATTTCTGTTCAGTGTGTTTTTCAATTAATGGCCTTTAAAGAAATAACGAATCCAAACTATATCAGTAGAACAACAAAACATACATGGCTTTGCAATCCTGCAGATGCAGATCCCCGATGCTTGAGATCAAAGGCAAGAAGAGAATCCAGCATTGTCAGAGCTGGTGGCACAGACTTTCACTTCAGATAGATTATGTTTGTCAGCAGAGTTGCAGAATTTTTTTCCGAAAATCAATAGAGAAATACTATTTTCTTTTCCTATTTTTAAAACAGAGCTAAACCTTCAGTTACCAAAGATTGAGTGAAAACAATTAACCGCGGTTTCCCATAGTGACAAAAATCCTAAAAATGCAACCTCTGCTTCTCCTTTTTCAGAGAGTTGGTGTAAACTGACAAAATGGAAGGAGCCCTTTTCAGTGTCTCACTATTATACCTGCAAAGTGAAAATAAAAAAGAACAAAATAAAATCTCCAAGAATTCAGATCCTATCGTAAAAAACTCACTAAACAAACATGCCAATGAGAAATATAATAAATGGAATCTTACCGATTCGTTCTAGCTCCAGTACCACAACTTTTCCATTCCAATGCCAGAATTTAACTTTGCCCAAATGCCCTCAGTTTGACACTATCATCTTGTTGGTATGCCTTTAATACTGTAATAGCCGCTTCTGCGACCCTGACCTGGGGGTCCGGCGGGGCGGCAGACGCCCCCGGGTTAAACGGGGGTCTCGCTGCCCGGTCAGCGAGTCGGGGAGTCCAGGGGGCGGAGCACACCCTGGCCTAGGGGGTCCGGGGGGCGGAGTCGCCCCGGCCCGACGGTATAGCTTGTCTCTTTATTGGACTGCTGTTGATTTGGGCCGAATTGTGTTTTGGCCCAGTTTGTTAGGATTTAGTGGAGACAGCATATAAAATGTCTCTCTCTGTAAAATTCATTCTGTTCCGCACTTAGATAGGTAGAAATCTGGCCAATTTCTTGGCGTCTGTAACTGGCTACCTATTATAGT
>JAULKM010126138.1:0-20139 GCA_032355605.1 Rubia tinctorum | reverse complement strand
TCTCCAGGTGTTGAATCACTTCGCCAGTCCCGGCGTGAGGATAGCGGTGTTGAACGCCGTTATGAATTTCATCCAGTGTTTGAATTGCGCCGCGGATTGGGATAGGTTCCAAGACTTGCTCCCCGCTATGATGAAGACGTTGACCGAGGCCCTGAACGGCGCGCAGAAGGTTACTGCTCAGGAGGCGCTGGAATTGCTAATTGAATTAGCCGGAATGGAGCCCCAATTTTTAAGGATACGGTGGATGTGGTGGGGTCCATGTTGCAGATTGCTTGAGGCACAGAGTTTGGAAGAAGGGACACATCATCTGGCTATTGAGTTTGTTATAACCCAAGTCGAGGCTAGGGAGAGATCACCGGGATGATGAGGAAGTTGCCTCAGTTTGTTAGTAAGCTGTTCTCTATCTTGATGATTATGCTGTTGGATGTTGAGGGTGAGCCCGAGTGGCATAGCTCGGAGGTTGAGAGAGAGGATGCTGGTGAATCAAGTAATTACAATGTCGGCCAGGAGTGTTTGGATAGGCTAGCAATTACTTTGGGTGGCAATGCTACTGTCCCGGTGGCGCCCGATCAGTTGTCGGCTTATTTGGCTGCTCCTGAATGGCAGACGCATCATGCTGCACTTATTGCCCTTGCGCAGATTGCAGAGGGTTGTTCCAAGGTATAATTTGAACTGAATGCACTGATATTTTATTTTGAAATGAATTGATTCCTCACTAATATTTAGAAATTACTATCCTTATTGCAATGCCAATTGACTGGTTATCTGAGGGTTTCCTATTCTCACTTTGGCTTGTTTTTTTGTTGCAGGTGATGGTTAAGAATTTAGGGCAGATTGTGAATATGGTTCTGAACTCATTCCAAGATCCCCATTCAAGAGTTATATGGGTAGCTATTAATGCTATTGGACAGTTGTCAACTGATCTGGGGCCTGATTTACAAAATCAGTATCACCTGCGCGTATTGCCGGCTTTGGCTTCTGCTATGGATGATTTCCAGAACCCTCGAGTGCAGGCTAGTTTTTCTACTTTGTTAAATTTGTTTTTGTCTGATGCAAGTAGGTTTGTTGAGCAACTCGTTCTTCTTGTGTTTTATTTGTTTACTATTGTGTTTTATTTCAATTCTTGAAGGAAATGATTCAGAATGTCATCCTGAAGTTCCCTTAGAGCATTTTTACTATCCTATTACTCATACATTTCCTGAATATAGCTTATGTGCATTTTTATTTTTTCTTGTGTCTGTAAAAGGTTCATTCAATTATTTGTGTAAATCTAGCAGAAAGAGCATTGATAACATTTCACGCATCTAAGCTACTATATGTTGAAGTTTCGGCTATCTGTTTTAGTACTATATGTTGAAGTTTCGGCTATCTGTTTTAGTATTGATTCCACCTCTCTGCTGAAACCTGTTTCAAATTATCTAATTTCAGTTTAGTTTATTTTTTTAGGCATGCCTTCAAGCCATTTTCTTTCACGATTTTTGTTTGCGCCTTTTGACACTTGTATATATTAAAACTACAAGCTAATGTGGTTTATAAATTTTTTTAATCTGAAATTTGCATTGAATTTTTTTGCAGGCGCATGCTGCTTCAGCAGTGCTGAACTTCAGTGAGAACTGCACTCCAGATATTCTAAATCCTTACTTGGATGGAATTGTGAGCAAACTGCTTGTTCTTTTGCAGGTATTGATCATAAAGAGCTTCCACGATGCCTTCTTTTTTTGTATTTATAATATTTTTGGGGTTTCTATATATTTGGTCATTAACATCATTTTAAATGTAGAATGGCAAACAAATGGTGCAAGAAGGAGCCTTGACTGCTTTGGCTTCAGTTGCAGATTCATCCCAGGTAGACCATGTCTATATTGTTTCTATTTAATTTATATTTTGTTACTCTCGACAAATATTCTGACGCAGTATGTTTGACAGGAGCACTTCCAAAAGTACTATGACGTTGTCATGCCGTACCTGAAAACTATATTGGTGAATGCAAATGATAAATCAAAAATCAAATCGCATGATACGATGTCTAATAAAAGCAGATGGTATTGACAGTAGTGATGTGGCTTTGAATTGTGCACTATTAATTTGTTGGTAATTATTTGATGAAAATTCAACCGCTATGTGCAACTATTTTGATAGCTAGTTCCTGAATTGTGTAGGCATGGACTCGACTCTACAAGTGCCCTTGGATGGGATTTCCCTCCTTACATGAGTGTAGTTTATGCCACCTTCGTTTCAGTCTGCTTAGTTGAAACCTGATTTGACTGTAACATTTGCATATTCAGATAATGAACTTCATGATTCTAATGATGATAGGTAACCTTTGTTGGACGTGGTGTATAGTTACTTGCATATGAGTGAGATGCATTTCCTTTAGAATCTGGATTTTCCTAAGACTTGTATTTGTTGCAGCATGGAGACTACTACTTTGGGGGATAAAAGAATAGGAAGTAAAACTAGTGTATTGGAGGAGAAAGCTACAGCTTGTAACTTGCTATACTGTTATGACGATGAGTTGAAGGTACGTTTCTATCCTTGGATTGATCAGGTTTGTATCCAAGTCTACTATTCTTTTTGTCATTTAATTGTACCTACTTCAGTTTTACTAAGGCCTCATATATTTTGAATGCAAAATAGGTTGCTCCAACTCTAGTTCCCATGCTTAAGTTTTATTTCCACGAGGATGTAAGGAAAACCAATGTTTTAGGTGAGTTGATTTTTCAAAAAAATCCTTTATTACTTTTGTGATGGCTTTCTATGTACTTATTTGTTTATTCTACCTTGTATTTTAACTATTGGCTAATCCATGCTAATCCATCCAATTGCAGCAATGCCTGAACTCTTGCGGTCAGCAAGATTGGCTGTAGAAAAAGGGATTGTCCAAGGTCGTACTAAAGCTTATGTCATCATTAAAAATGGGCGCGACTAATAATTTACAACTGAGAATGGCTAATGTTAAAAGGTATGTGCCAAATTAAGCAAAATAAAGATGGTAGTAAAAGAAACAATTTTTTTTTGTGTTTATAGGTGTTAAATCTTATTTATTCTACTTCAGAATTCTAGATAATAGTTGTTTCATCTTTAACAACTGTTTGATATTGGAAGTTTCAGAAAATATAAGTCTTGATGTCTATAGTTTTCGTTTTCCTTTAGTTAATTGCATCTTGATGTGTTATATCGGGGAGCATCTTGATGTGTTACAGTTTAAGGTATGTTAGATGCACGATGTGGTGTGTCTAGTAATTTCAATGGAGCTACTTAATAGGTGAAACTCTGATTAGTACTTTGTATTTGACAGGTGAGGTTCCACTACAGACACCCTGATATCTTTGACAACTCTTCCATCTAAGAAGGGGTGGCATTAGCAAAGCTTCATGAATTATCAAATTGAGCAAAGGCATATTTGCAGGTTATATATATATATATATATATATTTCAAATAATTTCTTTTCCCTGATAATTTATTATGAGGGGCTGATTGTGTTGAACTCTTCAGGTTACCACTCTACTTTGCAAGAACGGGTGGCAAAAAGGCGGATAGGTCGAATGTGGGTTGGTTAATATGAGTAATTTAAAAATATGGGTATGATCCATTTTGACCCATTTTATAATGGGTTAAAAATGGATCGGGTTAAAATGGGTTGGGTTGAAACCCGCTCAACCCTCGGGTAAAAAATATTCAACTCACGGGTGAAAAATGGGTAAACTCGTGGGTTTTAATCCGTAAAAGAATCCATATGAGTTTATATACCAACCCATATGTAAACCCCATGGGTTTCAACACATATGGGTAAAACCTTGGGTTTCAACACATATGATATGGGTAAAATCGTGGGTTTCAACTCAAATCATGATCCATATGGGTTTATATACAAATCCATATGGGTAAAACCATGAGTTTCAACCCATATATTGACCCATATGATTTTATATACCAACCTATATGGGTAAATCCGGTAAATTCTAATCATATGGGTAAATCTACGGTCAACCCGCGCAAACCATATTTTTCACTTACCTTTAACCAATTGCTCATTTAACTCATTACCTATTTTACCCATGCCCATCCGGGTTTAAAAATAGACAACCCGCGGGTTGTCTATTTTTCCACCCCTATTGGCAAAGACCGTGATGTACTGGTATGTTCCCTCAATAGATCCCCAAACCCCAAAAACCTTTACTTGGCCCGAACGCATCGCACTTCCTAAAGCAGACGATCCATGTGGTCAGTCAGTCTCGATATAATAACCCTCATCCGCTCATACTCTCGAGATTTCTAGCAAATACCTCTGCCACTTTCCCTCTCGTTTACCTCCATCAATTCCTTCTCCTGCCTTCTTGAAAATTCTGCTCGAAAAGATGGTCGTTGTACTCACATCTAATGACACAATTTTGCTTCAATCGTGCCTTCTAACCTCACTCACAATTAATTAACCTCAGACAAAACTCCCAAACTCTCAAAATGTTCGTAGACTCGTTCCAGGTCAGTTCGAGCCGCTTTAGATAGGTCATCAAATGGATTAAAACTCCTACATCCCAACCAATCAAAGCCACATTTTGCCCTAACTTTTTGAGGAAAAACAACCGCTAAAGCCATATCTTGCAAAAACACAATAGTTAAATACCTCCCAAGAGATGCCTTCCCTAACTATAAAATATACTCGTAAAATAATGAACATAAAAACAAATAAATAACACAACATTATGATCTTCAAAATAGTCACCATTTCACAAGGATTACATAGAAATTCATAACATAAATACATCTAACCTACCTTCGGGATAGCCACTTCCATCCATGTTAAATCTCAAGGGTTCACCCGCCTATCAACTAGCACACGAGGTAGTTGGCGCTTGCACAGACCATGCTCCTTCAATATCCTAACCTCACCACACAGCTTCTTCCTAAATCGTTTTCCCTTCCCTGCATACTCAAAAACATGTTGAGCGACACCATTCAACACCTCACAAACCTATAATCATGCCTTCAATGATCTCAATATAATAACACTCATCCGTTCATAATCTCGAGATTTCTAGGAAATACCTTTGCCACTTTCCCTCTCGTACGATTACCTCCACTAATCCTTCATCAGTCTTTGGATTTGAAAATTCTACTTGAAAAGATGGTCATCATTCTCATTTAACAGTGCCTTCCACCCTTAGAAGAAAATCCTGATGTGGCCCCTTAGCTCCATTAACCACACTTATATCTTAGACAAAACTCCCAAACCCTTGAGATGTTCATAGACTCATTCCAGGTCCAATATAGTAGCTCTAGCCGCTCTAGATAAGTCATCAAATAGGCTAAAACTCCCACATCCCAACAAATCATAGCCAAATCTTGCACCTTTTGAGAAAACTCAACTGCTAAATATATATCTCGCTAAAACATGATAGTTAAAGATCTCCCTAGAGAAGCCTTCCCTACCTATACAACAATACAATCCCTTGTTAAAAAATAGAACATAAAAACAAAATAAACTTATCAAAATAGTCATCATTTCATAAAAAAATACATAGAAATTTATACAATAAATACATCTAACCTACCTTAGGACTAGCCACCTGATCCATGTCAGATGAACTAGGCATACCATTTCCCCACCAACCCCTTGCTCCATAATTCAGGACCATAGTGTCCGACCCTAACTCACCACTAACCCTGCCAGGCTCAAAATGAGTCGCACATCGGTTAATCTCGCAACCCCCCAGCTCCCTTGGAGAGGGCAATGAGCCCATCCTAGCCAATTCACTAACTAGTGAAAAGCGTAAACACCCCCATTCACTATTCCTACTAATCCTTCTTCTACAATGCCCTTCACGTTCTCAAAAGCTTCTTCCAAAGCACATCTCTCACCCAGTCAGAATATTTCCATCTCCTGATTCTTCTTGCAGAGGCCAAGCATATCCTTTCACTTCCAAACCTAAGCCATCTTCACATACATATCGTTGACTAATCCCCAAAAATCTTTAGTGCTCACACGCCTATCAACTAGCACACGATGTAGTCTGTGCTTGCATGACCATCGCAGTGTTAACCTTTCGATGTCCTAACCTTTCACCACGCAGCGTGGCCTGTTTATAGCCATTTTAATGGTAACCTTCTTTTCCTTTCCCAATGACGGTTCAACCAATTTCAGCTTCTTCTAAAACCCTTTCCCTTCCCCTCATGCTTAACATGTTGAGCGGTACCATTCAACTTTTCACAAACCTATAACCATACCTTCATTAGGATAATATAACACAAAATAGAAAACTAATAGGAAAACATAATACCTCTCCGGAAAAGGCAACCACGCTAGTAAGGGTATGAATGTCAACAGTATACTCACGCGAGAACACTCTATTACTGGAAACCGCAACACCACCATCTGATCTCATGACCTTCGATGGACCTTCTCCATGCCCCTCGACCTCATTAGCCCCCTACTTCATGACACTACCATCTACCGTGTCGTTATCTTCAAGGAGAAGACATATGTGTGAAGCAATCGTCTTCACATCGCTAACCTCACGATGACTGTTAGATGCACTGGCATGTTCCCTCAATAAATCCCAAACTCGAGATACCTTTCCTTGGCTCGGAGGCATTGCAATTCCTTAAGTTCATTTTCGTACTCATCAAACAACACATTTTGCTTCAATTGTGCCTTCCACCCTAGCTCGTAATTAATAAAACTTAGGAGAAAAGACAGTATCGCGGTCCCTTAGCTCCATTAACCACCCTCTAATATGATACAAAACTCCCAAACCCTCATCAAATGGACTAAAACTCCCCACAACACAACCAATCATAGCCACATTTTCCCTTGACCATTTGAGGAAACCCAACTACTAAATCCATATCTTGTGAAAATACAATAGCTAAAGAACTCTGTATAGAAGTCTTCCCTACCTCTACAACATACAATCCCTCGTAAAAAAATAGAACTTAAAAACAAAATAAACTTACTTCACAACATTATGATATTTAAAATAGTCATCCTTTCATAAGGATTACAAAGAAATTGATACAATAAATACATTTAACCTACCTCAGGACTAGCCACCTCATCCATGTCGGATGAACTACTGGCATACCATTTCCCCACCCACCACAATTACACTTGCACCATAATTCTTGGCCACAGTACCCGACCCTAACTCACCACTAACCCAGCCAGGCTCGATAAGACACACATCGGTTAATTTTGCAACCCCCACCTCTCCTAGAGAGAGCAATGAGCCTATCCTAGCCAAATTCCCTAATTACCCAAAAGCTTAACCACCCCCATTCACTATTCCTATCAATCTTTCTTCTATAATGCCCTTCACGTTCTCAAAAGATTCTTCCAAAGCACATCCCTTACCTAGTCCAACTATTTCCATCTCCAAATTCTTCTCGCGAAGGTGAACCATATCCTTTCGTTACCAACCTCAACCATCTTCACATACATATCTTGAGAAATTCCCAAAAATCATAAATGCTCACCAGCATATCTACTAGCACATGACCATCCTCCTTCAATGGCCTAATCTCACCACGAAGCGTGGCCAGCTCCATTACCATTTAAATGATAATAATCTTTTCTTTTACCAATGACGGTTCAACCAGCTTAAGCTTTTTTCCGAAATCCTTTTTCTTTCCCCGTATACTCAAAATGTTGAGCGGCACCATTCAACACTTCACAAACCTATTATCATGTCTTCATTAGGATTATACGACACTAAACAAAAAAAATAGAAAAGCATAATACCTCTCTAGAAGAGGCAACCACGCTAATAAGGGTATGAACGTCAATCGCGTACTGACGCGATAACACTCTTGTGCTAGAAACTCATGACGACCTTCTCCATGACCCTCGACCCTAATAGCCTTTCGCTTCGTGACACCACCTACCTTGCTGTCTTCATCAAGATGATGACATATGCGTGAAGCAACTGCCTTTACATAGTTAACCTCACGATAAGCATTGGATGCACTGGCATGTTCCATCAATAGATCCTCGAACTCCGGACACCTTTCCTCAGCCCGAAAGCATCGCAGTTCCTCACGTTCCACCATACATTTCAGACCTTAATACTTTGCTTGAAATCAAACGGAAAAATCAAGTTCTTCACGTCATTAGCTTGCAACATTCAACCTATAATATAAGGAGACGATCCATGTGGTCATTTTGTCTCGATATAATAGACCTTATCTGCTCATTCTTTTGAGATTTCAAGCGAATACCTATGCCAAACTCCCAAACCCTTAAGATGTCCGTAGACTCATTTCAGGTCAAATATAGTAGTAGCTTTAACCGCTTTAGATAATTTATCAAATGAACTAAAACTCCCATATCTCAACCAATCATCGCCACTTCTTGCCCTAACCTTTTGAGGAAATCCAATAGCTAAATCAATTTCTTGCGAAAATACCATAGTTAATGACTGCCCTAGAGAAGCCTTCCCTACCTATACAACATACAATACATCGTCAAAAAATAGAACATAAAAACAAAATAAATTTGAACACAACATTTTGATGTTCGAAATAGTCATCATTTCATAAGAATTTCATAGAAATTGATACAATGTATAAACCTAACCTACCTCAGGTATAGTCGCTTCATCAATGTCTGATGAACTACTAGGCATACCATTCCCCCACCCACAAAAATTACACTTGCACCATAATTCTCGACCACAGTGCACTACCATAACTCACCACTGACCCTGCCAGGCTCGATAAGAGTCACACATCGGTTAGTCTCGCAACCCTCCATCTCTCAAAGAGAGGGAAATTAGCCCATCCAAACCAATTCTTTAACAAGAAGCTTAACCACCCCAATTCACTATTCCTATCAATCCTTATTCTACAATGCCCTTCATGTTCTAAAAGCTTCTTCCAAAGCACATCTCTTACCCAGTCCAACTATTTCTGTCTCCAAATTCTTCTCGCGAAGGCGAAGTATATCCTTTCGCCTCCCAACCTCATCCATCTTCAAATACATATCCTCGAGTAATCCCCAAAAATTTAAAGTGCTCACCATCCCATCAACTAGCACATGAGGTAGTCGGTGCTTGCATGATCATCGTCCTTCAATTCCCTAACCTCACCAAGCAGTGTGGCCAGAGCTCCATTACCATTTAAATGATAGTCGTCTTTTCTTTTCCCAATGATGGTTCAACAAATTTCAACTTCTTCCGAAATCATTTTCCTTTCCCCGCATACTCAATATGTTGAGCGGCACTATTCAACACTTCGCAAACCTATAATTATTCCTTCATTAGGCTTATAAAACACTAAACAGAAAACAAATAGGAAATAATACCTCTCAAAAAGAGGTAACTAAGCTAATAAGGGTATGGATGTCAACCGCGTACTCATGCGATAACATTCTAGTGCTGGCAACCTACACACCACCATCCGATCTCATGACCTTCTCCAAACCCCTTGACCCTACTAGCCTTCCGCTTCGTAACACCACCATCAAGATGATGACATATACATGAAGCAACCACCTTCACATTGCTAACCTAATAATGAGCAATGGATGCACTGGCATGTTCCCTCAATAGATCCTCAACTACAGACACCTTTCCTTAGCCCGAAAGCATCGCAGTTTCTCACATTCCACCGTGCCTTCAGACCCTTATACTTAGCTAGAAGTCAAATGGCGAAATAACATTCTTCACGCCATTAGTTGGCAACATTCAGTCTATAATATGTCATTCTTCTGAGGCAGACGATCATCCATGTGGTCAGTCTGTCTTGATATAATAACCTTCATCTGATCATTCTCTCAAGATTTCTATCAAATACCTCTGCCACTTTACCTCACGTACAATTACCTCTATATATTCGTTCTCCAGCCTTCGGATTTAAAAATTCTGCTAGAAAAGATGGTCGTCGTACTCATTTAACGACATAAAACTTTGCTTCAACTGTGCCTTCCACCTTAACTCACAATCAATAAACCTTAGGAGAAGACCCTGACGCGGTCCCTTAGCTTTAATAACCACCCTAATATTTCAGACGAAACTCCAAAACTCTTAAGATGTTCTAGACTCATTCCAGGTCCAATATAGTAGCCGTAGGCACTTTAGATAGGTCATAAAATAGACTAAAACTCCTTCCAATATAGTAGCTCTAAGCGCTTTAGATAAGTCATGAACCAATCATAGCCACATCTTACCCTAACCTTTTGAGGAAAGCTAATCGCTAAATCCATATATTGTGAAAACACAATAGTTAAAGACCTCCCTACCTATACAACAAACAATCCCTCGTCGAAAAATAGAACATAAAAACAAAATAAACTTAAACATTACACTATGATCTTCAAAATAGCATTATTTCAGAAGGATTGCATAGCAATTCATACAATAAATACATCTAACGTACCTCAGGACTAGCCACCTCATCCATGATAGATGAACTACTAGGCATACCATTTTCCCACACCACAATTACATTTGCACAATAATTCTCGACCACAGTTCTCGACAGTAACTAACCATTGACCCTACCATTCTCAATAAGAGCTACACATCGGTCAATTTCGCAACCTCCCCAATCTCTATTGGAGAGGGAAATGAGCACATCCTAGCCAATTCCCTAACAAGCAAAAACTTAACCACCCCAATTCACTATTGATATATATACTTCTTCTACAATGCCCTTCACGTTCTCAAAAGCTTCTTCCAAAGCACATGCCTTACCAAGTCCAACTATTTTCGTCTCATGATTTTTTTAGCGAAGGCGAGGCATATCCTTTTGCCTCCCAACCTCAGTCATCTTCACATACATATCCTCTAGTAATCCCTAAAAATCTTAAGTGCTCACCAGCCTATCAACTAGTACACGAGTTAGTCGGTGCTTGCATGACCATTCTCCTTCAATGTCATAACCTCACCGCGCAGCGTGGTAAGCTCTATTACCCTTTCAATGATAACCATTTTTTCTTTACCAATGACAGTTTAACCAATTTGAGCTTTTTCCGAAATCCTTTTTCCTTCCCGCATATTAATAGCATGTTGAGCGGCACCATTCAACACTTCACAAACCTATAATCATGTCTTTATTAGGATAATATGACAATAAATGAAAAAAGAAGGAAAACGTAATACCTCTCAAGAAGAGGCAACCACGCTAATAGGGGTATGAACGTCAATCGCATACTCACGCAATAATACTCCAGTGCCGGCAACCGCAACACCACGATCTGATCGCATGACCTTCAATAGACCTTCTCCATAATCCCTCTACTCCACTAGTCTTCCGCTTCGTGACACCACCATCTATCGTGTCGTCTTCTTCAAGGTGATGACATATGCGTGAAGCAACCTCATTTATATTGCTTACCTCACGATGACCGCTAGATGCACTAGCATGTTCCCTCAATAGATCCTCAAAACTCCAGCCAACTTTCCTTAGCCCGAACATATCGCAGTTCCTCACGTTCCACCGTACCTTTCAGACCCTCATACTTTGCTAGAAGTCAAATGGAAAAAATCACGTCCTTCACACCCTTAGTTGGCAACATTCAGCCTATAATATATATCATTCCTCTGAAGTTTACTATACATGTGGCCAATCTTTCTCAATATAGTAACTCTCATCCACTCATTCTCTCATAATTCCTAACAAATAACTCTCCCACTTTCCCTCTCATACAATTACCTCCATCAATTCCTTCTTCAGCCTTCAACTTTGAAAATTCTGCTTGAAAAAATGGCCATCGTACTAATTTAATGACAAAAATTTTCTTCATTCGTGCCTTTCACCCTAATTCACAATCAATAAACCTTCGGAGAACACCATGACGCGGTCCCTTAGCGCCATTAACCACCCTTATATCTCAAACCAAAATCCCAAACCCTTAATATGTTCGTAGACTTGTTCCAGGTCCAATATAGTAGCTCTCTCCGCTTTAGATAACTCAACAAATGAACTAAAACTTCCACATCCCAACCAATCATAGCCACACTTACCCTAACCTTTTGAAGAAACCAAACTGCCAAATCCAAATCTTGCGAAAACACCACAATAAAATACCCCCTAAATAAGCCTCCCTACCTATATACAACATACAATCCCTTGTAAAAAAATAGAAGATAAAACAAAATAATTTTAAACACAACATTATGATCTTCAAAATAGTCATCATTTTTAAGGATTACATAGAAATTGATAATATAAAAACATCTAACCTACCTTAGGATTAGCACCTCATCAATGTCTGATGAACTACTAAGCATACCATTCCCCCACCCACCACAATTACACTTGCACCATAATTCTTGGCCTCAGTGCTTGACCCTAACTTAACATTGACCCTGCCAGTCTTGATAAGAGTTACACATCGGTCATTGTCCCAACTCCCCCATCTCTCCTGAGGTACATGAGCCCATCCTAGCCAATTCCCTAATTAGCGAAAAGCATAACCACCCAAATTAACTAATCCTGGCAATCAAAAGCTTTACGTTCTCAAAAGCTTCTTCCAAAGAACATCCCTAACCATGTCCGACTACATCCATCTCCTGATTCTTCTCACGAAGGCGAAGCATATCCTTTCGCCTCCCAGCCTCAGCCATCTTCACATACATATCCTCGAGTAATCCCCAAAAATCTTGAGCTCACCAGCCTATCAACTAGCACATGAGGTAGTCGATGCTTGCATGACCAATCTTCTTCAATGCCTAACTTCACCACGCAGTGTGTCTGGCTCCATTACCATTTCAATGATAACCATCTTTTCTTTCCCCAATGACAGTTCAAGCAGTTTAAGCTTCTTCCAAATTCCGTTTCCTTCCCCGCGTACTCAACATGTTGCGGCACCATTCAACACTTCCTAAACCTTATGTGGGAATAAATTGAAAATAAACAGGAAAACATAATAACTCTCTGAAAGGGTATGAATGTCAATCACGCACTCACGCCACAACACTATAGTATTGGAAACCGCAACACCACCATCTGATATCATAACCTTTAATGGGCCTTCTCAATGCCCCTTGACCCCACTAGCCTTCCGCTTCGTGACACCACCATCTACCATGTTGTCTTCTTCAAGGCGATGACGTATGTGTGAACCAACAGCCTTCATATTGATAACCCCATGTTGACCGCTAGATGCACTGGCATGTTCCCTCAATAGATCCTCAAACTCCAGACACCTTTCATTATCTCGAACGCATTGCAGTTCCCCATGTTCCACCATATCTTTTAGTCTCTCATACTTTGCTAGAAGTCAAACAACGAAATCATGTTCTTCAAGCCATTAGTTAGCCACATTCGGCCTATAATATATATATATATATATCATTCCTTTGAAGAAGACAATCTACGTGGTCAATCTGCTGGCAACATTCAGTCTACAACCCTTGCCGATCATTCTCTCGAGATTTCTAGCAAATACCTATGCCATTTCCCCTCTTAAGTAGTTACCTCCATCAATTTTTTCTTCGGCTTTCGGATTTGAAAATTCTTCTTGAAAAGATGGTCGTAGTACTCATCTAACAAGACAAAATTTTGCTTCAACTATGCATTTCACTCTTACAATCAATAAAACTTAGGAGAATGACCCTGGCACGGTCTCTTAGCTCCATTATAACCTTTAATCTTAGATGAAACTCCCGAACCTTTAAGATGTTTATAGACTCGTTCCAGGTCCAATATAGTAGCTCTAGCCGCTTTAGATAAGATATTGCACCCGTCATGGATGATGAAACGGGCATTAGTATGAAAATTGTAGGTGGATATGGTCTGGAGAAATCATAAACCGTACCTGCCTCCCCCAATTGTCATCCCCAAGGATTACATAGAAATTGATACAATAATTACATCTAACCTACCTTAGGACTACCTTAGCACTAGGCATATCATTCCCCCACCCACAACAATTACACTTGCACCATAATTCTCACATACAGTGCCCGACCCTAACTCAACAGTGACCCCTCCAGTCTTGATAACAGTTACGCATCGGTTAATCTCGCAACCCCCTATCCCTCCTAGAGGGCAGTGAGCCTATCCTAGAAAATTCCCTAACTAGTGAAAAGCTTAACCACCCCCACCCCCTAATTCACGATTCCTAGCAATCCTTCTACAATGCCATTCACGTTCTCAAAATTTTATTCCAAAGCGCATCCCTCCTGAAGTCCAACTATTTCCATACCTTGATTCTTCCTACGAAGGTGAATCATATCCTTTCACATCCCAACCTCAGCTATCTTCACATACATATCCTCAAGTAATCCCAAAAAAATCTTAAGTACCCACTAACCTATCAACGAGCACACGAAGCAGTTAGTGCGTGCATGACCAATCTCCTTCAATGACCTATCCTCACCACGCGGCGTGTCCTGCTCCATTGCCATTTCAATGATAACAATCTTTTCTTTTCCCAATGACGGTTTAACCAATTTCAGCTTCTTCCAAAATCCTTTTCCCTTCCCCGCATACTCAATAACATGTTGAGCGGCATCGTTCAACACTTCACAATACTATAACCTTGCCTTCATTGGTATAATATGACAATAAACAGAAAACAAATAGGAAAACATAATATCCCTTCGGAAGAGGCAACCACGCTAGTAAAGGTATGAACGTTAATCGCGTACTTACGTGACAACACTCCCGTACTAGTAACCGCAACAAAACAATTTAATCTCATAACCTTCGATGGATCTTCTCCACGCCCCTCGTCCCCACTAGCCTTCAGCATTGTGGCATCACCATCTACCATGTCGTCTTCTTCAAGGTGATGACATGCGTGAAGCAACCGCCTTCATATTGCTTACCTCACGATGACCACTAGATGCACTAGCATGTTCCATCAATAGATCCTCAAACTCCGAACACCTTTCCTTGGCCCAACGCATCGTGGTTCCTCACATTCCAGCACGCCTTTCAGACCCTCATGTTGTGCTAGAAAACAAATGGTGAAATCACGTTCTTCACGCCATTAGTTGAGGGAACATTCAGCTTATAATATTTTATTCCTCCGTAGCTGACAATCCATTTGGTTAGTATGTCTCGATATAATAACCCTCATCTGTTCATTCTCTCGAGATTTCTAGCATATACCTCTGCCACTTTCCCTCTCGTACAATTACCTCCATCAATTCCTTCTTCAACTATCAAATTTAAAAATTCTGCTTGAAAAGATGGTCATCGTACTCTTCTAACGACACTAAATTTTACTTCAACCGTGCCTTCCACCCTAACTCACAATCAATAAACCTTGGGAGAAGAACCTTGAAGCAATCCCTTAGCTCCATTAACTACCCTTTAATCTTAGACGAAACTCCCAAACCCTTAAGATGTTCATTGACTTGTTCCAGGTCTAATATAGTAGCTCCAACCGCTTTAGATAAGTCATCAAATGGACTGAAACTCCTACATCCCAACCAATCATAGTCAATTCTTTCCCCAACCTTTTTAGGAAACCCAATCGCTAAATCCATATCTTATTATAACACGAAGACCTCCCTAGAAAGGCTTCCCTACCTGTACAATATACAATCACTCATCGAAAAATAGTAGATAAAAACAAAATAAATTTAAACACAACCTTATGATCATCAAAATGGTCATCATTTCATAAGGATTACATAAAAATTGATACAATCAATATATCTAACCTACCATAGGATCAGCCGCCTCATCCATGCCAGATGAACTACTAGGCATACCCACCATAATTCTCGACCACAGTGCCCAACCTTAACTCACCACTCACCCTGCTAGGCTTTATGAGAGTCACACATCGATCAATCTCGCAACACCCATATCTCCTAGAGAGGGCAACGAGCCCATCCTTCTGAATTCCCTAACTAGCGAAAAGCTTAACCACCCCAATTCTCGTCATATCAATCCTTCTTCTACAATGCCCTTCACATTCTCAAAAGCTTCTTCCAAAGAACATCCCTCACTCAATCCAACTATTTCCATCTCCTGATTCTTTTCGCGAAGGCGAAGCATATCCTTTCGCTTCCCAAACTCTGCCATATTCACATACATATCCTCGAGTAATCCCTCAAACATCGTAAGTGCTCACTAGCCTATCAACTAGCGCACGAGGGGTAGTCATGAACATTCTCCTTCTATGCCCTAACCTCACCATGCAGTGTGGCCAGCTCCATTACCATTTCTATGATAAACGTCTTTTATTTTTCCAATTGGGATTTAACCAAATTTTGCTTCTTTTGAAATATTTTTCCTTCCCTGCATACTCAACAACATGTTGAGCGACACCATTCAAAACTTCACAAACCTCTAATCATGCCTTCATTAGGATAATATCACACTAAACAGAAAATGAATAGGAAAACATAATACCTCTCCCGAAGAGGCAACCACACTAGTAAGGGGGTATGAACGTCAGTCGCATACTCACGTGAAAACACTTCGCCGTTGGCAACTGCAACGCCATCATCCGATCTCATGACCTTTGGTGGACCTTCTCCACGCCTCTTGACCCCACTAGCCTACTGCTTTGTGACACCACCATAGTGTTGTCTTCTTCAAGGTTATGACGTATGCGTGAAGCAACTTCCTTCACATTGCTAACTTCACGATGACCGCTAGATGCACTAGCATGCCGGTCAACAGATATCGACCATGACAGGCTATAAAACTTCATACTACAAAGAAATAGCAACATACATTAGTAACCCACATTTTATCATACTGTAAGTCGTTATACTCAAGAACAGTATCATACCTAGCTCACCTATAAATTTCATCGCCTCTACCAAATGAGAGATCAATTCCCGCGCAGAGTTCGAGTCCTTCTTCCATTTTAATTCTCTATGAACATGAAATTTATTGCTCCATATCGGCGTCGAATTATTTCCAAGACATTTAACATACATGAACTTATCTTCCAAATCACTAGAGTCGTCAGGAATCCCTTACACGAGATCAAAATTTTACATTGCATGTATAAAAGTCACCCAGGGCTCGGAAGCGTCCACCTTGTAAATGTGGTAATACGTACAAAAACAATTCCATACTAAAACTCCTTCTATCCTTACGACACAGTCGCTCAAAGCTAACTAGTGTGACCACCCCCTGAGGTTGTAACTGAGCAAGAGCAAGCCCATAAGCCTCCAATACTCTAATAATGTAATCTAGAATAGGTAGGGTCAGACCATAACTGACGTTCATAGACACCAAACATATCTGGCGGCAGCCTCAACAAGGATGATAATCCTTGTCACGCCACATCAGTCATGGTCAATATACTAAAAATGGAGGTCAACCAGGGAGAAAAGAAGGAACAATATGAGAAAATCCTTGAGAGAAAGCTAAGTTGGAATTCTAATTGGGGTGAAGAAGATCAAGATCTACAAGATGTCAAAGATAAAAACACAGAGATCTGTAGTTACTAGTGAAGAAAAGGAGGAAGTCAAGTATGTTCAACCAGTTGATATTGAAGGCTTGGTGATGGGAGAGAGATAACATAAGATGATGTTCAGGAAAACATAAAGCAGTGGGAGACAACTGCAATCTCCAAGGTTCTTGGTAGTTATCCCCCCTTCAAGGTCATGGAAGGTTCCTTTTACAGGATTTGGGGCCAAATAGTCCAGAAGGTATGTCTTTTGAATACTGGTTTGTTTCTAGTTAAATTATATACACTAAATCAGAAAGCGAAGGCCTGAGGTGGTAGAGAAGGGTATCATTTTTATGGTAGGCTAGTCTTAATTCAAAATTTGGATGAAAAATATGATGTAGAGGAGCCTAAATTTGTTCCAGTATTGGTGAAGATGCAAGGATTACCTTTGAAATACTGGAAGTAAGCTATTATCAGTAAAATTCTTAGTCCTTTAGGAAAGCCACTGAAAATGGATAGGATGACAAAAAAGACAAAGACAGACTAGATTATGCTAGAATTCATATGGAAGTAATGATCAATGATTCAGTTCAAGAGAAGCTACTTTACTTGAATGAGAATAAAGTAACAGTGAGTCAGGAGATTGCCTTTGAAAGGAAGCCAGTCAAATGCAAAAACTATGATTTGATAGGCCATGAGGAGCATGAATGCAGGAAAGGAAAAGAAGTGAAGAATCAGAAGAACATAAAGATCTATGTATCAGTGAGAAAGCTGGAACTAGATAAGAAAGAAACAGTTGAGAAGGTTTTTGTTGAGAAACAGAAAGAAGGGAAAGGAAAGAAAAAATGGAGGAATTCAGGCTGGTTGACAGAGGGATAAGATCCATAAGGCCAGTGGGATTGAATGAGGAGACACAACAAGAGGAGGACATCAGGGGATCAAGTTCAGGTAATAGTTTTTACTTTACTTACTGATCCTCCTGATGGACACTATTATCTCTGTCTAAAATGTGAGAGGCCTAAATACGAGTGTTAAGCATAGAATGGTGTTAAACTTTTGTATGCAAAATCACATTGTTTGTCTGGGGATTTTAGAAACTAAAGTTAAACAAGAAAATTAGAAGAAGAAAAATAAGGAAAAGAATTTGACTAGGTGGGGGAGTTGAAAACAAATAGTCCGATTACTAACGGAGGAAGGATATGGCTGGCATGGAGGACTGATTACTTTGACATCAAAGTAATTAGCATGGGAGATCAATGAATCGATGTTCAGGTGGTAAACAAAAGTCTAAATCAACAATTCTTTAAGATAGTTGTATATGGACCATTTAGGACTGAAGAAAGGAAAAAAATGTGGGATAATCTTGAAGGATTGGATAGAGAAGGTATTACTTGGGTAATTCTGGGGGATTTCAACTCACCACTTGACTTGGAGGATATGGAAGGAGGTAATGAGATTGATGAAAAAGAGACACGCAATTTTCAGGATCTGCTAAAACAAAAAAAATGATGCTTGAGATGAGATTAGTGGGTCCAAAGTTCACCTGGACAAACAGAAGAAGTGATGAAGAAAGGATACAAAGCAAGATTGGCAAAGAAATTATAAATTAAGAGTGGATTAATGTATTAGCATCAGCATATTGTGAGGTAAAATCAAACAATATGTCTGATCACCATCCAATAATACTCCACTGGCAAGAAGCAGCGAAGGCTGTGAGAAGGAGCTTTTAAGAACTACAACATGTGGAGCTTCTCCGACCTGTTTATGCCTACAGTTAGAGCAGCTTGGAGAATAACTGCAACCATGGAAGATATAGCAGAGATATTAATAGAGTTGCAGAAACCACTGCAGCTCCTAAACAATAAGGAGTTCCTAGAAATTGGTAAAAGAGTTGGTGAAACCAGGAGTAAATGGGAGGAAGCACATAATGAGAAAAATGATATGCCAAAATGATGAGGAGTTGTAGAAGAAAGAGAATGAAGTCAGTAAGGAATTGGAAAAGCTGGAAGAAGCAAAATTTCAGGACTTGCAACAGAAAGCATCCAATGGATGCATTGGGGGAGATAGGCCTACAAAGATATTTTATGCAGCCATGAGAACCAGGCAATATCAGCATAAATGGAGAACTGGTGGCTAATCAAGAGTTGATTGAGTAACATTTGTTAAAACACTTCCAAGAACACTTAGGGATAATTAGGAAAAATGAAAAACTGAATGCTGATCTGGTTAATATGAGGAAAGTTTGAGCATACATCAGCAAGCTAAACTGATAAAGCCAATCTCTGATCAAGAAGTGAAGCAAGCATTTAAGAGTATACACACATGTAAAAGTGAAGCCATTTTTTTCAGAACTACATGGGAAATAAATGGAGCCAGTCTGATAAATGCAGCTTAGATTTTTTTCAGAGGTGAAAAGATCCCAGATCTCCTAAATGAGGCAGTTGTGACGCTGATCTCTAAAGTTGATAATCCTCATATGACATCATAATACATGCCTATCTCCTATTCTTCAGTGGTGTATAAGGTGATCACAAAGATTATTTGTGCCAAAATAGGGGAAGTATTGACTGATATAATCAGTGAAAATAAAGGTGGATTTATAAGGGGAAGAACATAGCTTAACATCATGTTAACACATGAGTTGCTGAACAAATATAATATGAGAGGAATGAAAGCAATATGTGTAGTGACGGTTGATATAAGCAAAGCATTTAACTGTATAAGCTGGCAGTTGAAGTTCCCAAACTTGATGATAGACTGGATTCAAAGAAGCACAATGGATTCAAACTTCAGCTTAGTCTTGAATGGAAGGAGAACTAAAACTTTTAAA